>JAVVLW010000018.1:1391694-1416694 GCA_034401795.1 Chaetoderma sp. LZ-2023a
AATGTTCTTTACGTGTGGTAGTTCTTTAACGTGATGGCCAGAAATGACAAATTCAGTAGAATGTTAGGCCTCTATTGAATATTTTGAAACTAACTAACTGGAAGATGTCGCTGTCGATGCCTTGTTGCCAGATTCCAGTCAAATTACTTTCAAAATACTCAATCGTCCTGGTTAATATTTTGAAACTAATTTGCTTGGAAGTTTTTGCTGCCTGGGCTTGGATTCAAATTAGCTTCAAAGTATTGCCACAATCTAGCAGGTTTTGTGAACTGTCAGCGGATGTGGCAGAAACCAATCTGCCTTGATGCAATTCAGTGCAGGATTTGATGAATGTATAGCATTCGAGAAAATGGGTCCCATGTCAGTCCTGATCCAGGCCACGCATCTTCGCTCAAAGCCATGGGATCATGAGCGCACAGTTTCGGGATGACGCCACGCAATGGCTAGCTGTCACCTTGGCCGGAAATTCCTGGTGATGCTTTGTTTCTGACTGTCCGGACTCCGCTTGAAGCCATCCTGAATGACTCTGTGGAATGAAATTGGTGATTGCTGGTGAGATGCGGAAGCTGCTACGACCCATTATTCCAGTTTGGAGACATGACACAGTGACGAAATTGACACACTCATACTCTCCTCTAAATCTGGCAGTGCAGGATATTTGTGGAATGTATATCATTCGAGCAAATAAGCTCCCATGTCAGTCCGGACCCAGATCCTGCACCTTTGCCCAATGCCATGAGATCATGAGCTCACGGTTTTGGGATGAGACACAGTATTTGTGAAATAAATCAGATGCAATACCACACGCCTGTTAAATTATGAGGGCCCTCATAAGTTTTTCATTAAATTGAATAGAATCCTCTGCCTGCTGAAACATGGCCACAACATGTTCAGTGTATGGGAGGGATGTCACAGCGCTCCTCGCCGGCTTACCCTGTACCCACGGGTGTGGCTGCTGTGAGGTAGGTGATGGGTCTACCAGGAGTTCTGGTTTGAAATCTACCAGCCATTACCATGCATCATTCCATTCCACTTCGGCAGCCACCTGAGACATTTCGACGAGCCTTGAGTCTAACTCATCATTTTCCACCATATTCTCTAATGCTAAACAGTTTCTTGAACACTTTTTTTCACCATGATCTGTATAATTTAATAAGGGAGGCAACTCTCACTTAAAAGGAGTACCTTTTTGCATTTAAACTTATTGGATAAGAGCAAAGTATTTCAATTTAGTGGGATTACAGTCTGCAAGAAGGAAGAATCAGCAGATTTAGCATGTGCCATCATATGACAACATTTGATGATTGTTTGCATTTGATGTCAACCTATCAAATGTCTCGGCCACTGCAGTCACTAAGTGCATTGGAAAGAGAGAGCACAAAAGCCGTGAGACAGTATCTCCCTCAAGTGCATTATAGTTAATATTATTATTATTAGTATTAGTATTAGTATTATTTTAATCATATTATTATTCTTTCTATATTCCGGTTTTTGCCCTGGTTACTGGAGCCAGAGACGGGACAGTAGACCACGTATCATGCATCTGATCCTTGAGCCGTGACTGTCAAAGCTATCAAGATGAAGCTCCTGCACAGTGGCACTCTCAGTGTGATGCACATAGAGATGCAATGGGCACATGATGGAAGGTAATTATTTGTATACAACCCTCTCCATAAAGATATTAACAGAGTTAGCGTCATTACTTTAACCCTTAGAACCCTGAGTTTCCATATTTCAATTTGAATTAATTAGAATTATTGCTAAATGATACCACACCTATTATATCATCATTACCATACTAATTCAAGTTCGACCAATATTGACCACGATGCTTGATATTACGATGTTTTCTTTCAGTAAGGTACACAAGAACAGATTACATTCCAGCCACTTCCGATTATGCAATGGACATTTGGTCACCAACAGTCACCTGGTCCAACACTGCAGGTAAAATGTTCTTTACGTGTGGTAGTTCTTTAACGTGATGGCCAGAAATGACAAATTCAGTAGAATGTTAGGCCTCTATTGAATATTTTGAAACTAACTAACTGGAAGATGTCGCTGTCGATGCCTTGTTGCCAGATTCCAGTCAAATTACTTTCAAAATACTCAATCGTCCTGGTTAATATTTTGAAACTAATTTGCTTGGAAGTTTTTGCTGCCTGGGCTTGGATTCAAATTAGCTTCAAAGTATTGCCACAATCTAGCAGGTTTTGTGAACTGTCAGCGGATGTGGCAGAAACCAATCTGCCTTGATGCAATTCAGTGCAGGATTTGATGAATGTATAGCATTCGAGAAAATGGGTCCCATGTCAGTCCTGATCCAGGCCACGCATCTTCGCTCAAAGCCATGGGATCATGAGCGCACAGTTTCGGGATGACGCCACGCAATGGCTAGCTGTCACCTTGGCCGGAAATTCCTGGTGATGCTTTGTTTCTGACTGTCCGGACTCCGCTTGAAGCCATCCTGAATGACTCTGTGGAATGAAATTGGTGATTGCTGGTGAGATGCGGAAGCTGCTACGACCCATTATTCCAGTTTGGAGACATGACACAGTGACGAAATTGACACACTCATACTCTCCTCTAAATCTGGCAGTGCAGGATATTTGTGGAATGTATATCATTCGAGCAAATAAGCTCCCATGTCAGTCCGGACCCAGATCCTGCACCTTTGCCCAATGCCATGAGATCATGAGCTCACGGTTTTGGGATGAGACACAGTATTTGTGAAATAAATCAGATGCAATACCACACGCCTGTTAAATTATGAGGGCCCTCATAAGTTTTTCATTAAATTGAATAGAATCCTCTGCCTGCTGAAACATGGCCACAACATGTTCAGTGTATGGGAGGGATGTCACAGCGCTCCTCGCCGGCTTACCCTGTACCCACGGGTGTGGCTGCTGTGAGGTAGGTGATGGGTCTACCAGGAGTTCTGGTTTGAAATCTACCAGCCATTACCATGCATCATTCCATTCCACTTCGGCAGCCACCTGAGACATTTCGACGAGCCTTGAGTCTAACTCATCATTTTCCACCATATTCTCTAATGCTAAACAGTTTCTTGAACACTTTTTTTCACCATGATCTGTATAATTTAATAAGGGAGGCAACTCTCACTTAAAAGGAGTACCTTTTTGCATTTAAACTTATTGGATAAGAGCAAAGTATTTCAATTTAGTGGGATTACAGTCTGCAAGAAGGAAGAATCAGCAGATTTAGCATGTGCCATCATATGACAACATTTGATGATTGTTTGCATTTGATGTCAACCTATCAAATGTCTCGGCCACTGCAGTCACTAAGTGCATTGGAAAGAGAGAGCACAAAAGCCGTGAGACAGTATCTCCCTCAAGTGCATTATAGTTAATATTATTATTATTAGTATTAGTATTAGTATTATTTTAATCATATTATTATTCTTTCTATATTCCGGTTTTTGCCCTGGTTACTGGAGCCAGAGACGGGACAGTAGACCACGTATCATGCATCTGATCCTTGAGCCGTGACTGTCAAAGCTATCAAGATGAAGCTCCTGCACAGTGGCACTCTCAGTGTGATGCACATAGAGATGCAATGGGCACATGATGGAAGGTAATTATTTGTATACAACCCTCTCCATAAAGATATTAACAGAGTTAGCGTCATTACTTTAACCCTTAGAACCCTGAGTTTCCATATTTCAATTTGAATTAATTAGAATTATTGCTAAATGATACCACACCTATTATATCATCATTACCAT
This sequence comes from Chaetoderma sp. LZ-2023a, assembly GCA_034401795.1. Classification (NCBI taxonomy): domain Eukaryota; kingdom Metazoa; phylum Mollusca; class Caudofoveata; order Chaetodermatida; family Chaetodermatidae; genus Chaetoderma; species Chaetoderma sp. LZ-2023a. Next base: position 1,395,443 of record JAVVLW010000018.1, read on the forward strand.
ACTAATTCAAGTTCGACCAATATTGACCACGATGCTTGATATTACGATGTTTTCTTTCAGTAAGGTACACAAGAACAGATTACATTCCAGCCACTTCCGATTATGCAATGGACATTTGGTCACCAACAGTCACCTGGTCCAACACTGCAGGTAAAATGTTCTTTACGTGTGGTAGTTCTTTAACGTGATGGCCAGAAATGACAAATTCAGTAGAATGTTAGGCCTCTATTGAATATTTTGAAACTAACTAACTGGAAGATGTCGCTGTCGATGCCTTGTTGCCAGATTCCAGTCAAATTACTTTCAAAATACTCAATCGTCCTGGTTAATATTTTGAAACTAATTTGCTTGGAAGTTTTTGCTGCCTGGGCTTGGATTCAAATTAGCTTCAAAGTATTGCCACAATCTAGCAGGTTTTGTGAACTGTCAGCGGATGTGGCAGAAACCAATCTGCCTTGATGCAATTCAGTGCAGGATTTGATGAATGTATAGCATTCGAGAAAATGGGTCCCATGTCAGTCCTGATCCAGGCCACGCATCTTCGCTCAAAGCCATGGGATCATGAGCGCACAGTTTCGGGATGACGCCACGCAATGGCTAGCTGTCACCTTGGCCGGAAATTCCTGGTGATGCTTTGTTTCTGACTGTCCGGACTCCGCTTGAAGCCATCCTGAATGACTCTGTGGAATGAAATTGGTGATTGCTGGTGAGATGCGGAAGCTGCTACGACCCATTATTCCAGTTTGGAGACATGACACAGTGACGAAATTGACACACTCATACTCTCCTCTAAATCTGGCAGTGCAGGATATTTGTGGAATGTATATCATTCGAGCAAATAAGCTCCCATGTCAGTCCGGACCCAGATCCTGCACCTTTGCCCAATGCCATGAGATCATGAGCTCACGGTTTTGGGATGAGACACAGTATTTGTGAAATAAATCAGATGCAATACCACACGCCTGTTAAATTATGAGGGCCCTCATAAGTTTTTCATTAAATTGAATAGAATCCTCTGCCTGCTGAAACATGGCCACAACATGTTCAGTGTATGGGAGGGATGTCACAGCGCTCCTCGCCGGCTTACCCTGTACCCACGGGTGTGGCTGCTGTGAGGTAGGTGATGGGTCTACCAGGAGTTCTGGTTTGAAATCTACCAGCCATTACCATGCATCATTCCATTCCACTTCGGCAGCCACCTGAGACATTTCGACGAGCCTTGAGTCTAACTCATCATTTTCCACCATATTCTCTAATGCTAAACAGTTTCTTGAACACTTTTTTTCACCATGATCTGTATAATTTAATAAGGGAGGCAACTCTCACTTAAAAGGAGTACCTTTTTGCATTTAAACTTATTGGATAAGAGCAAAGTATTTCAATTTAGTGGGATTACAGTCTGCAAGAAGGAAGAATCAGCAGATTTAGCATGTGCCATCATATGACAACATTTGATGATTGTTTGCATTTGATGTCAACCTATCAAATGTCTCGGCCACTGCAGTCACTAAGTGCATTGGAAAGAGAGAGCACAAAAGCCGTGAGACAGTATCTCCCTCAAGTGCATTATAGTTAATATTATTATTATTAGTATTAGTATTAGTATTATTTTAATCATATTATTATTCTTTCTATATTCCGGTTTTTGCCCTGGTTACTGGAGCCAGAGACGGGACAGTAGACCACGTATCATGCATCTGATCCTTGAGCCGTGACTGTCAAAGCTATCAAGATGAAGCTCCTGCACAGTGGCACTCTCAGTGTGATGCACATAGAGATGCAATGGGCACATGATGGAAGGTAATTATTTGTATACAACCCTCTCCATAAAGATATTAACAGAGTTAGCGTCATTACTTTAACCCTTAGAACCCTGAGTTTCCATATTTCAATTTGAATTAATTAGAATTATTGCTAAATGATACCACACCTATTATATCATCATTACCATACTAATTCAAGTTCGACCAATATTGACCACGATGCTTGATATTACGATGTTTTCTTTCAGTAAGGTACACAAGAACAGATTACATTCCAGCCACTTCCGATTATGCAATGGACATTTGGTCACCAACAGTCACCTGGTCCAACACTGCAGGTAAAATGTTCTTTACGTGTGGTAGTTCTTTAACGTGATGGCCAGAAATGACAAATTCAGTAGAATGTTAGGCCTCTATTGAATATTTTGAAACTAACTAACTGGAAGATGTCGCTGTCGATGCCTTGTTGCCAGATTCCAGTCAAATTACTTTCAAAATACTCAATCGTCCTGGTTAATATTTTGAAACTAATTTGCTTGGAAGTTTTTGCTGCCTGGGCTTGGATTCAAATTAGCTTCAAAGTATTGCCACAATCTAGCAGGTTTTGTGAACTGTCAGCGGATGTGGCAGAAACCAATCTGCCTTGATGCAATTCAGTGCAGGATTTGATGAATGTATAGCATTCGAGAAAATGGGTCCCATGTCAGTCCTGATCCAGGCCACGCATCTTCGCTCAAAGCCATGGGATCATGAGCGCACAGTTTCGGGATGACGCCACGCAATGGCTAGCTGTCACCTTGGCCGGAAATTCCTGGTGATGCTTTGTTTCTGACTGTCCGGACTCCGCTTGAAGCCATCCTGAATGACTCTGTGGAATGAAATTGGTGATTGCTGGTGAGATGCGGAAGCTGCTACGACCCATTATTCCAGTTTGGAGACATGACACAGTGACGAAATTGACACACTCATACTCTCCTCTAAATCTGGCAGTGCAGGATATTTGTGGAATGTATATCATTCGAGCAAATAAGCTCCCATGTCAGTCCGGACCCAGATCCTGCACCTTTGCCCAATGCCATGAGATCATGAGCTCACGGTTTTGGGATGAGACACAGTATTTGTGAAATAAATCAGATGCAATACCACACGCCTGTTAAATTATGAGGGCCCTCATAAGTTTTTCATTAAATTGAATAGAATCCTCTGCCTGCTGAAACATGGCCACAACATGTTCAGTGTATGGGAGGGATGTCACAGCGCTCCTCGCCGGCTTACCCTGTACCCACGGGTGTGGCTGCTGTGAGGTAGGTGATGGGTCTACCAGGAGTTCTGGTTTGAAATCTACCAGCCATTACCATGCATCATTCCATTCCACTTCGGCAGCCACCTGAGACATTTCGACGAGCCTTGAGTCTAACTCATCATTTTCCACCATATTCTCTAATGCTAAACAGTTTCTTGAACACTTTTTTTCACCATGATCTGTATAATTTAATAAGGGAGGCAACTCTCACTTAAAAGGAGTACCTTTTTGCATTTAAACTTATTGGATAAGAGCAAAGTATTTCAATTTAGTGGGATTACAGTCTGCAAGAAGGAAGAATCAGCAGATTTAGCATGTGCCATCATATGACAACATTTGATGATTGTTTGCATTTGATGTCAACCTATCAAATGTCTCGGCCACTGCAGTCACTAAGTGCATTGGAAAGAGAGAGCACAAAAGCCGTGAGACAGTATCTCCCTCAAGTGCATTATAGTTAATATTATTATTATTAGTATTAGTATTAGTATTATTTTAATCATATTATTATTCTTTCTATATTCCGGTTTTTGCCCTGGTTACTGGAGCCAGAGACGGGACAGTAGACCACGTATCATGCATCTGATCCTTGAGCCGTGACTGTCAAAGCTATCAAGATGAAGCTCCTGCACAGTGGCACTCTCAGTGTGATGCACATAGAGATGCAATGGGCACATGATGGAAGGTAATTATTTGTATACAACCCTCTCCATAAAGATATTAACAGAGTTAGCGTCATTACTTTAACCCTTAGAACCCTGAGTTTCCATATTTCAATTTGAATTAATTAGAATTATTGCTAAATGATACCACACCTATTATATCATCATTACCATACTAATTCAAGTTCGACCAATATTGACCACGATGCTTGATATTACGATGTTTTCTTTCAGTAAGGTACACAAGAACAGATTACATTCCAGCCACTTCCGATTATGCAATGGACATTTGGTCACCAACAGTCACCTGGTCCAACACTGCAGGTAAAATGTTCTTTACGTGTGGTAGTTCTTTAACGTGATGGCCAGAAATGACAAATTCAGTAGAATGTTAGGCCTCTATTGAATATTTTGAAACTAACTAACTGGAAGATGTCGCTGTCGATGCCTTGTTGCCAGATTCCAGTCAAATTACTTTCAAAATACTCAATCGTCCTGGTTAATATTTTGAAACTAATTTGCTTGGAAGTTTTTGCTGCCTGGGCTTGGATTCAAATTAGCTTCAAAGTATTGCCACAATCTAGCAGGTTTTGTGAACTGTCAGCGGATGTGGCAGAAACCAATCTGCCTTGATGCAATTCAGTGCAGGATTTGATGAATGTATAGCATTCGAGAAAATGGGTCCCATGTCAGTCCTGATCCAGGCCACGCATCTTCGCTCAAAGCCATGGGATCATGAGCGCACAGTTTCGGGATGACGCCACGCAATGGCTAGCTGTCACCTTGGCCGGAAATTCCTGGTGATGCTTTGTTTCTGACTGTCCGGACTCCGCTTGAAGCCATCCTGAATGACTCTGTGGAATGAAATTGGTGATTGCTGGTGAGATGCGGAAGCTGCTACGACCCATTATTCCAGTTTGGAGACATGACACAGTGACGAAATTGACACACTCATACTCTCCTCTAAATCTGGCAGTGCAGGATATTTGTGGAATGTATATCATTCGAGCAAATAAGCTCCCATGTCAGTCCGGACCCAGATCCTGCACCTTTGCCCAATGCCATGAGATCATGAGCTCACGGTTTTGGGATGAGACACAGTATTTGTGAAATAAATCAGATGCAATACCACACGCCTGTTAAATTATGAGGGCCCTCATAAGTTTTTCATTAAATTGAATAGAATCCTCTGCCTGCTGAAACATGGCCACAACATGTTCAGTGTATGGGAGGGATGTCACAGCGCTCCTCGCCGGCTTACCCTGTACCCACGGGTGTGGCTGCTGTGAGGTAGGTGATGGGTCTACCAGGAGTTCTGGTTTGAAATCTACCAGCCATTACCATGCATCATTCCATTCCACTTCGGCAGCCACCTGAGACATTTCGACGAGCCTTGAGTCTAACTCATCATTTTCCACCATATTCTCTAATGCTAAACAGTTTCTTGAACACTTTTTTTCACCATGATCTGTATAATTTAATAAGGGAGGCAACTCTCACTTAAAAGGAGTACCTTTTTGCATTTAAACTTATTGGATAAGAGCAAAGTATTTCAATTTAGTGGGATTACAGTCTGCAAGAAGGAAGAATCAGCAGATTTAGCATGTGCCATCATATGACAACATTTGATGATTGTTTGCATTTGATGTCAACCTATCAAATGTCTCGGCCACTGCAGTCACTAAGTGCATTGGAAAGAGAGAGCACAAAAGCCGTGAGACAGTATCTCCCTCAAGTGCATTATAGTTAATATTATTATTATTAGTATTAGTATTAGTATTATTTTAATCATATTATTATTCTTTCTATATTCCGGTTTTTGCCCTGGTTACTGGAGCCAGAGACGGGACAGTAGACCACGTATCATGCATCTGATCCTTGAGCCGTGACTGTCAAAGCTATCAAGATGAAGCTCCTGCACAGTGGCACTCTCAGTGTGATGCACATAGAGATGCAATGGGCACATGATGGAAGGTAATTATTTGTATACAACCCTCTCCATAAAGATATTAACAGAGTTAGCGTCATTACTTTAACCCTTAGAACCCTGAGTTTCCATATTTCAATTTGAATTAATTAGAATTATTGCTAAATGATACCACACCTATTATATCATCATTACCATACTAATTCAAGTTCGACCAATATTGACCACGATGCTTGATATTACGATGTTTTCTTTCAGTAAGGTACACAAGAACAGATTACATTCCAGCCACTTCCGATTATGCAATGGACATTTGGTCACCAACAGTCACCTGGTCCAACACTGCAGGTAAAATGTTCTTTACGTGTGGTAGTTCTTTAACGTGATGGCCAGAAATGACAAATTCAGTAGAATGTTAGGCCTCTATTGAATATTTTGAAACTAACTAACTGGAAGATGTCGCTGTCGATGCCTTGTTGCCAGATTCCAGTCAAATTACTTTCAAAATACTCAATCGTCCTGGTTAATATTTTGAAACTAATTTGCTTGGAAGTTTTTGCTGCCTGGGCTTGGATTCAAATTAGCTTCAAAGTATTGCCACAATCTAGCAGGTTTTGTGAACTGTCAGCGGATGTGGCAGAAACCAATCTGCCTTGATGCAATTCAGTGCAGGATTTGATGAATGTATAGCATTCGAGAAAATGGGTCCCATGTCAGTCCTGATCCAGGCCACGCATCTTCGCTCAAAGCCATGGGATCATGAGCGCACAGTTTCGGGATGACGCCACGCAATGGCTAGCTGTCACCTTGGCCGGAAATTCCTGGTGATGCTTTGTTTCTGACTGTCCGGACTCCGCTTGAAGCCATCCTGAATGACTCTGTGGAATGAAATTGGTGATTGCTGGTGAGATGCGGAAGCTGCTACGACCCATTATTCCAGTTTGGAGACATGACACAGTGACGAAATTGACACACTCATACTCTCCTCTAAATCTGGCAGTGCAGGATATTTGTGGAATGTATATCATTCGAGCAAATAAGCTCCCATGTCAGTCCGGACCCAGATCCTGCACCTTTGCCCAATGCCATGAGATCATGAGCTCACGGTTTTGGGATGAGACACAGTATTTGTGAAATAAATCAGATGCAATACCACACGCCTGTTAAATTATGAGGGCCCTCATAAGTTTTTCATTAAATTGAATAGAATCCTCTGCCTGCTGAAACATGGCCACAACATGTTCAGTGTATGGGAGGGATGTCACAGCGCTCCTCGCCGGCTTACCCTGTACCCACGGGTGTGGCTGCTGTGAGGTAGGTGATGGGTCTACCAGGAGTTCTGGTTTGAAATCTACCAGCCATTACCATGCATCATTCCATTCCACTTCGGCAGCCACCTGAGACATTTCGACGAGCCTTGAGTCTAACTCATCATTTTCCACCATATTCTCTAATGCTAAACAGTTTCTTGAACACTTTTTTTCACCATGATCTGTATAATTTAATAAGGGAGGCAACTCTCACTTAAAAGGAGTACCTTTTTGCATTTAAACTTATTGGATAAGAGCAAAGTATTTCAATTTAGTGGGATTACAGTCTGCAAGAAGGAAGAATCAGCAGATTTAGCATGTGCCATCATATGACAACATTTGATGATTGTTTGCATTTGATGTCAACCTATCAAATGTCTCGGCCACTGCAGTCACTAAGTGCATTGGAAAGAGAGAGCACAAAAGCCGTGAGACAGTATCTCCCTCAAGTGCATTATAGTTAATATTATTATTATTAGTATTAGTATTAGTATTATTTTAATCATATTATTATTCTTTCTATATTCCGGTTTTTGCCCTGGTTACTGGAGCCAGAGACGGGACAGTAGACCACGTATCATGCATCTGATCCTTGAGCCGTGACTGTCAAAGCTATCAAGATGAAGCTCCTGCACAGTGGCACTCTCAGTGTGATGCACATAGAGATGCAATGGGCACATGATGGAAGGTAATTATTTGTATACAACCCTCTCCATAAAGATATTAACAGAGTTAGCGTCATTACTTTAACCCTTAGAACCCTGAGTTTCCATATTTCAATTTGAATTAATTAGAATTATTGCTAAATGATACCACACCTATTATATCATCATTACCATACTAATTCAAGTTCGACCAATATTGACCACGATGCTTGATATTACGATGTTTTCTTTCAGTAAGGTACACAAGAACAGATTACATTCCAGCCACTTCCGATTATGCAATGGACATTTGGTCACCAACAGTCACCTGGTCCAACACTGCAGGTAAAATGTTCTTTACGTGTGGTAGTTCTTTAACGTGATGGCCAGAAATGACAAATTCAGTAGAATGTTAGGCCTCTATTGAATATTTTGAAACTAACTAACTGGAAGATGTCGCTGTCGATGCCTTGTTGCCAGATTCCAGTCAAATTACTTTCAAAATACTCAATCGTCCTGGTTAATATTTTGAAACTAATTTGCTTGGAAGTTTTTGCTGCCTGGGCTTGGATTCAAATTAGCTTCAAAGTATTGCCACAATCTAGCAGGTTTTGTGAACTGTCAGCGGATGTGGCAGAAACCAATCTGCCTTGATGCAATTCAGTGCAGGATTTGATGAATGTATAGCATTCGAGAAAATGGGTCCCATGTCAGTCCTGATCCAGGCCACGCATCTTCGCTCAAAGCCATGGGATCATGAGCGCACAGTTTCGGGATGACGCCACGCAATGGCTAGCTGTCACCTTGGCCGGAAATTCCTGGTGATGCTTTGTTTCTGACTGTCCGGACTCCGCTTGAAGCCATCCTGAATGACTCTGTGGAATGAAATTGGTGATTGCTGGTGAGATGCGGAAGCTGCTACGACCCATTATTCCAGTTTGGAGACATGACACAGTGACGAAATTGACACACTCATACTCTCCTCTAAATCTGGCAGTGCAGGATATTTGTGGAATGTATATCATTCGAGCAAATAAGCTCCCATGTCAGTCCGGACCCAGATCCTGCACCTTTGCCCAATGCCATGAGATCATGAGCTCACGGTTTTGGGATGAGACACAGTATTTGTGAAATAAATCAGATGCAATACCACACGCCTGTTAAATTATGAGGGCCCTCATAAGTTTTTCATTAAATTGAATAGAATCCTCTGCCTGCTGAAACATGGCCACAACATGTTCAGTGTATGGGAGGGATGTCACAGCGCTCCTCGCCGGCTTACCCTGTACCCACGGGTGTGGCTGCTGTGAGGTAGGTGATGGGTCTACCAGGAGTTCTGGTTTGAAATCTACCAGCCATTACCATGCATCATTCCATTCCACTTCGGCAGCCACCTGAGACATTTCGACGAGCCTTGAGTCTAACTCATCATTTTCCACCATATTCTCTAATGCTAAACAGTTTCTTGAACACTTTTTTTCACCATGATCTGTATAATTTAATAAGGGAGGCAACTCTCACTTAAAAGGAGTACCTTTTTGCATTTAAACTTATTGGATAAGAGCAAAGTATTTCAATTTAGTGGGATTACAGTCTGCAAGAAGGAAGAATCAGCAGATTTAGCATGTGCCATCATATGACAACATTTGATGATTGTTTGCATTTGATGTCAACCTATCAAATGTCTCGGCCACTGCAGTCACTAAGTGCATTGGAAAGAGAGAGCACAAAAGCCGTGAGACAGTATCTCCCTCAAGTGCATTATAGTTAATATTATTATTATTAGTATTAGTATTAGTATTATTTTAATCATATTATTATTCTTTCTATATTCCGGTTTTTGCCCTGGTTACTGGAGCCAGAGACGGGACAGTAGACCACGTATCATGCATCTGATCCTTGAGCCGTGACTGTCAAAGCTATCAAGATGAAGCTCCTGCACAGTGGCACTCTCAGTGTGATGCACATAGAGATGCAATGGGCACATGATGGAAGGTAATTATTTGTATACAACCCTCTCCATAAAGATATTAACAGAGTTAGCGTCATTACTTTAACCCTTAGAACCCTGAGTTTCCATATTTCAATTTGAATTAATTAGAATTATTGCTAAATGATACCACACCTATTATATCATCATTACCATACTAATTCAAGTTCGACCAATATTGACCACGATGCTTGATATTACGATGTTTTCTTTCAGTAAGGTACACAAGAACAGATTACATTCCAGCCACTTCCGATTATGCAATGGACATTTGGTCACCAACAGTCACCTGGTCCAACACTGCAGGTAAAATGTTCTTTACGTGTGGTAGTTCTTTAACGTGATGGCCAGAAATGACAAATTCAGTAGAATGTTAGGCCTCTATTGAATATTTTGAAACTAACTAACTGGAAGATGTCGCTGTCGATGCCTTGTTGCCAGATTCCAGTCAAATTACTTTCAAAATACTCAATCGTCCTGGTTAATATTTTGAAACTAATTTGCTTGGAAGTTTTTGCTGCCTGGGCTTGGATTCAAATTAGCTTCAAAGTATTGCCACAATCTAGCAGGTTTTGTGAACTGTCAGCGGATGTGGCAGAAACCAATCTGCCTTGATGCAATTCAGTGCAGGATTTGATGAATGTATAGCATTCGAGAAAATGGGTCCCATGTCAGTCCTGATCCAGGCCACGCATCTTCGCTCAAAGCCATGGGATCATGAGCGCACAGTTTCGGGATGACGCCACGCAATGGCTAGCTGTCACCTTGGCCGGAAATTCCTGGTGATGCTTTGTTTCTGACTGTCCGGACTCCGCTTGAAGCCATCCTGAATGACTCTGTGGAATGAAATTGGTGATTGCTGGTGAGATGCGGAAGCTGCTACGACCCATTATTCCAGTTTGGAGACATGACACAGTGACGAAATTGACACACTCATACTCTCCTCTAAATCTGGCAGTGCAGGATATTTGTGGAATGTATATCATTCGAGCAAATAAGCTCCCATGTCAGTCCGGACCCAGATCCTGCACCTTTGCCCAATGCCATGAGATCATGAGCTCACGGTTTTGGGATGAGACACAGTATTTGTGAAATAAATCAGATGCAATACCACACGCCTGTTAAATTATGAGGGCCCTCATAAGTTTTTCATTAAATTGAATAGAATCCTCTGCCTGCTGAAACATGGCCACAACATGTTCAGTGTATGGGAGGGATGTCACAGCGCTCCTCGCCGGCTTACCCTGTACCCACGGGTGTGGCTGCTGTGAGGTAGGTGATGGGTCTACCAGGAGTTCTGGTTTGAAATCTACCAGCCATTACCATGCATCATTCCATTCCACTTCGGCAGCCACCTGAGACATTTCGACGAGCCTTGAGTCTAACTCATCATTTTCCACCATATTCTCTAATGCTAAACAGTTTCTTGAACACTTTTTTTCACCATGATCTGTATAATTTAATAAGGGAGGCAACTCTCACTTAAAAGGAGTACCTTTTTGCATTTAAACTTATTGGATAAGAGCAAAGTATTTCAATTTAGTGGGATTACAGTCTGCAAGAAGGAAGAATCAGCAGATTTAGCATGTGCCATCATATGACAACATTTGATGATTGTTTGCATTTGATGTCAACCTATCAAATGTCTCGGCCACTGCAGTCACTAAGTGCATTGGAAAGAGAGAGCACAAAAGCCGTGAGACAGTATCTCCCTCAAGTGCATTATAGTTAATATTATTATTATTAGTATTAGTATTAGTATTATTTTAATCATATTATTATTCTTTCTATATTCCGGTTTTTGCCCTGGTTACTGGAGCCAGAGACGGGACAGTAGACCACGTATCATGCATCTGATCCTTGAGCCGTGACTGTCAAAGCTATCAAGATGAAGCTCCTGCACAGTGGCACTCTCAGTGTGATGCACATAGAGATGCAATGGGCACATGATGGAAGGTAATTATTTGTATACAACCCTCTCCATAAAGATATTAACAGAGTTAGCGTCATTACTTTAACCCTTAGAACCCTGAGTTTCCATATTTCAATTTGAATTAATTAGAATTATTGCTAAATGATACCACACCTATTATATCATCATTACCATACTAATTCAAGTTCGACCAATATTGACCACGATGCTTGATATTACGATGTTTTCTTTCAGTAAGGTACACAAGAACAGATTACATTCCAGCCACTTCCGATTATGCAATGGACATTTGGTCACCAACAGTCACCTGGTCCAACACTGCAGGTAAAATGTTCTTTACGTGTGGTAGTTCTTTAACGTGATGGCCAGAAATGACAAATTCAGTAGAATGTTAGGCCTCTATTGAATATTTTGAAACTAACTAACTGGAAGATGTCGCTGTCGATGCCTTGTTGCCAGATTCCAGTCAAATTACTTTCAAAATACTCAATCGTCCTGGTTAATATTTTGAAACTAATTTGCTTGGAAGTTTTTGCTGCCTGGGCTTGGATTCAAATTAGCTTCAAAGTATTGCCACAATCTAGCAGGTTTTGTGAACTGTCAGCGGATGTGGCAGAAACCAATCTGCCTTGATGCAATTCAGTGCAGGATTTGATGAATGTATAGCATTCGAGAAAATGGGTCCCATGTCAGTCCTGATCCAGGCCACGCATCTTCGCTCAAAGCCATGGGATCATGAGCGCACAGTTTCGGGATGACGCCACGCAATGGCTAGCTGTCACCTTGGCCGGAAATTCCTGGTGATGCTTTGTTTCTGACTGTCCGGACTCCGCTTGAAGCCATCCTGAATGACTCTGTGGAATGAAATTGGTGATTGCTGGTGAGATGCGGAAGCTGCTACGACCCATTATTCCAGTTTGGAGACATGACACAGTGACGAAATTGACACACTCATACTCTCCTCTAAATCTGGCAGTGCAGGATATTTGTGGAATGTATATCATTCGAGCAAATAAGCTCCCATGTCAGTCCGGACCCAGATCCTGCACCTTTGCCCAATGCCATGAGATCATGAGCTCACGGTTTTGGGATGAGACACAGTATTTGTGAAATAAATCAGATGCAATACCACACGCCTGTTAAATTATGAGGGCCCTCATAAGTTTTTCATTAAATTGAATAGAATCCTCTGCCTGCTGAAACATGGCCACAACATGTTCAGTGTATGGGAGGGATGTCACAGCGCTCCTCGCCGGCTTACCCTGTACCCACGGGTGTGGCTGCTGTGAGGTAGGTGATGGGTCTACCAGGAGTTCTGGTTTGAAATCTACCAGCCATTACCATGCATCATTCCATTCCACTTCGGCAGCCACCTGAGACATTTCGACGAGCCTTGAGTCTAACTCATCATTTTCCACCATATTCTCTAATGCTAAACAGTTTCTTGAACACTTTTTTTCACCATGATCTGTATAATTTAATAAGGGAGGCAACTCTCACTTAAAAGGAGTACCTTTTTGCATTTAAACTTATTGGATAAGAGCAAAGTATTTCAATTTAGTGGGATTACAGTCTGCAAGAAGGAAGAATCAGCAGATTTAGCATGTGCCATCATATGACAACATTTGATGATTGTTTGCATTTGATGTCAACCTATCAAATGTCTCGGCCACTGCAGTCACTAAGTGCATTGGAAAGAGAGAGCACAAAAGCCGTGAGACAGTATCTCCCTCAAGTGCATTATAGTTAATATTATTATTATTAGTATTAGTATTAGTATTATTTTAATCATATTATTATTCTTTCTATATTCCGGTTTTTGCCCTGGTTACTGGAGCCAGAGACGGGACAGTAGACCACGTATCATGCATCTGATCCTTGAGCCGTGACTGTCAAAGCTATCAAGATGAAGCTCCTGCACAGTGGCACTCTCAGTGTGATGCACATAGAGATGCAATGGGCACATGATGGAAGGTAATTATTTGTATACAACCCTCTCCATAAAGATATTAACAGAGTTAGCGTCATTACTTTAACCCTTAGAACCCTGAGTTTCCATATTTCAATTTGAATTAATTAGAATTATTGCTAAATGATACCACACCTATTATATCATCATTACCATACTAATTCAAGTTCGACCAATATTGACCACGATGCTTGATATTACGATGTTTTCTTTCAGTAAGGTACACAAGAACAGATTACATTCCAGCCACTTCCGATTATGCAATGGACATTTGGTCACCAACAGTCACCTGGTCCAACACTGCAGGTAAAATGTTCTTTACGTGTGGTAGTTCTTTAACGTGATGGCCAGAAATGACAAATTCAGTAGAATGTTAGGCCTCTATTGAATATTTTGAAACTAACTAACTGGAAGATGTCGCTGTCGATGCCTTGTTGCCAGATTCCAGTCAAATTACTTTCAAAATACTCAATCGTCCTGGTTAATATTTTGAAACTAATTTGCTTGGAAGTTTTTGCTGCCTGGGCTTGGATTCAAATTAGCTTCAAAGTATTGCCACAATCTAGCAGGTTTTGTGAACTGTCAGCGGATGTGGCAGAAACCAATCTGCCTTGATGCAATTCAGTGCAGGATTTGATGAATGTATAGCATTCGAGAAAATGGGTCCCATGTCAGTCCTGATCCAGGCCACGCATCTTCGCTCAAAGCCATGGGATCATGAGCGCACAGTTTCGGGATGACGCCACGCAATGGCTAGCTGTCACCTTGGCCGGAAATTCCTGGTGATGCTTTGTTTCTGACTGTCCGGACTCCGCTTGAAGCCATCCTGAATGACTCTGTGGAATGAAATTGGTGATTGCTGGTGAGATGCGGAAGCTGCTACGACCCATTATTCCAGTTTGGAGACATGACACAGTGACGAAATTGACACACTCATACTCTCCTCTAAATCTGGCAGTGCAGGATATTTGTGGAATGTATATCATTCGAGCAAATAAGCTCCCATGTCAGTCCGGACCCAGATCCTGCACCTTTGCCCAATGCCATGAGATCATGAGCTCACGGTTTTGGGATGAGACACAGTATTTGTGAAATAAATCAGATGCAATACCACACGCCTGTTAAATTATGAGGGCCCTCATAAGTTTTTCATTAAATTGAATAGAATCCTCTGCCTGCTGAAACATGGCCACAACATGTTCAGTGTATGGGAGGGATGTCACAGCGCTCCTCGCCGGCTTACCCTGTACCCACGGGTGTGGCTGCTGTGAGGTAGGTGATGGGTCTACCAGGAGTTCTGGTTTGAAATCTACCAGCCATTACCATGCATCATTCCATTCCACTTCGGCAGCCACCTGAGACATTTCGACGAGCCTTGAGTCTAACTCATCATTTTCCACCATATTCTCTAATGCTAAACAGTTTCTTGAACACTTTTTTTCACCATGATCTGTATAATTTAATAAGGGAGGCAACTCTCACTTAAAAGGAGTACCTTTTTGCATTTAAACTTATTGGATAAGAGCAAAGTATTTCAATTTAGTGGGATTACAGTCTGCAAGAAGGAAGAATCAGCAGATTTAGCATGTGCCATCATATGACAACATTTGATGATTGTTTGCATTTGATGTCAACCTATCAAATGTCTCGGCCACTGCAGTCACTAAGTGCATTGGAAAGAGAGAGCACAAAAGCCGTGAGACAGTATCTCCCTCAAGTGCATTATAGTTAATATTATTATTATTAGTATTAGTATTAGTATTATTTTAATCATATTATTATTCTTTCTATATTCCGGTTTTTGCCCTGGTTACTGGAGCCAGAGACGGGACAGTAGACCACGTATCATGCATCTGATCCTTGAGCCGTGACTGTCAAAGCTATCAAGATGAAGCTCCTGCACAGTGGCACTCTCAGTGTGATGCACATAGAGATGCAATGGGCACATGATGGAAGGTAATTATTTGTATACAACCCTCTCCATAAAGATATTAACAGAGTTAGCGTCATTACTTTAACCCTTAGAACCCTGAGTTTCCATATTTCAATTTGAATTAATTAGAATTATTGCTAAATGATACCACACCTATTATATCATCATTACCATACTAATTCAAGTTCGACCAATATTGACCACGATGCTTGATATTACGATGTTTTCTTTCAGTAAGGTACACAAGAACAGATTACATTCCAGCCACTTCCGATTATGCAATGGACATTTGGTCACCAACAGTCACCTGGTCCAACACTGCAGGTAAAATGTTCTTTACGTGTGGTAGTTCTTTAACGTGATGGCCAGAAATGACAAATTCAGTAGAATGTTAGGCCTCTATTGAATATTTTGAAACTAACTAACTGGAAGATGTCGCTGTCGATGCCTTGTTGCCAGATTCCAGTCAAATTACTTTCAAAATACTCAATCGTCCTGGTTAATATTTTGAAACTAATTTGCTTGGAAGTTTTTGCTGCCTGGGCTTGGATTCAAATTAGCTTCAAAGTATTGCCACAATCTAGCAGGTTTTGTGAACTGTCAGCGGATGTGGCAGAAACCAATCTGCCTTGATGCAATTCAGTGCAGGATTTGATGAATGTATAGCATTCGAGAAAATGGGTCCCATGTCAGTCCTGATCCAGGCCACGCATCTTCGCTCAAAGCCATGGGATCATGAGCGCACAGTTTCGGGATGACGCCACGCAATGGCTAGCTGTCACCTTGGCCGGAAATTCCTGGTGATGCTTTGTTTCTGACTGTCCGGACTCCGCTTGAAGCCATCCTGAATGACTCTGTGGAATGAAATTGGTGATTGCTGGTGAGATGCGGAAGCTGCTACGACCCATTATTCCAGTTTGGAGACATGACACAGTGACGAAATTGACACACTCATACTCTCCTCTAAATCTGGCAGTGCAGGATATTTGTGGAATGTATATCATTCGAGCAAATAAGCTCCCATGTCAGTCCGGACCCAGATCCTGCACCTTTGCCCAATGCCATGAGATCATGAGCTCACGGTTTTGGGATGAGACACAGTATTTGTGAAATAAATCAGATGCAATACCACACGCCTGTTAAATTATGAGGGCCCTCATAAGTTTTTCATTAAATTGAATAGAATCCTCTGCCTGCTGAAACATGGCCACAACATGTTCAGTGTATGGGAGGGATGTCACAGCGCTCCTCGCCGGCTTACCCTGTACCCACGGGTGTGGCTGCTGTGAGGTAGGTGATGGGTCTACCAGGAGTTCTGGTTTGAAATCTACCAGCCATTACCATGCATCATTCCATTCCACTTCGGCAGCCACCTGAGACATTTCGACGAGCCTTGAGTCTAACTCATCATTTTCCACCATATTCTCTAATGCTAAACAGTTTCTTGAACACTTTTTTTCACCATGATCTGTATAATTTAATAAGGGAGGCAACTCTCACTTAAAAGGAGTACCTTTTTGCATTTAAACTTATTGGATAAGAGCAAAGTATTTCAATTTAGTGGGATTACAGTCTGCAAGAAGGAAGAATCAGCAGATTTAGCATGTGCCATCATATGACAACATTTGATGATTGTTTGCATTTGATGTCAACCTATCAAATGTCTCGGCCACTGCAGTCACTAAGTGCATTGGAAAGAGAGAGCACAAAAGCCGTGAGACAGTATCTCCCTCAAGTGCATTATAGTTAATATTATTATTATTAGTATTAGTATTAGTATTATTTTAATCATATTATTATTCTTTCTATATTCCGGTTTTTGCCCTGGTTACTGGAGCCAGAGACGGGACAGTAGACCACGTATCATGCATCTGATCCTTGAGCCGTGACTGTCAAAGCTATCAAGATGAAGCTCCTGCACAGTGGCACTCTCAGTGTGATGCACATAGAGATGCAATGGGCACATGATGGAAGGTAATTATTTGTATACAACCCTCTCCATAAAGATATTAACAGAGTTAGCGTCATTACTTTAACCCTTAGAACCCTGAGTTTCCATATTTCAATTTGAATTAATTAGAATTATTGCTAAATGATACCACACCTATTATATCATCATTACCATACTAATTCAAGTTCGACCAATATTGACCACGATGCTTGATATTACGATGTTTTCTTTCAGTAAGGTACACAAGAACAGATTACATTCCAGCCACTTCCGATTATGCAATGGACATTTGGTCACCAACAGTCACCTGGTCCAACACTGCAGGTAAAATGTTCTTTACGTGTGGTAGTTCTTTAACGTGATGGCCAGAAATGACAAATTCAGTAGAATGTTAGGCCTCTATTGAATATTTTGAAACTAACTAACTGGAAGATGTCGCTGTCGATGCCTTGTTGCCAGATTCCAGTCAAATTACTTTCAAAATACTCAATCGTCCTGGTTAATATTTTGAAACTAATTTGCTTGGAAGTTTTTGCTGCCTGGGCTTGGATTCAAATTAGCTTCAAAGTATTGCCACAATCTAGCAGGTTTTGTGAACTGTCAGCGGATGTGGCAGAAACCAATCTGCCTTGATGCAATTCAGTGCAGGATTTGATGAATGTATAGCATTCGAGAAAATGGGTCCCATGTCAGTCCTGATCCAGGCCACGCATCTTCGCTCAAAGCCATGGGATCATGAGCGCACAGTTTCGGGATGACGCCACGCAATGGCTAGCTGTCACCTTGGCCGGAAATTCCTGGTGATGCTTTGTTTCTGACTGTCCGGACTCCGCTTGAAGCCATCCTGAATGACTCTGTGGAATGAAATTGGTGATTGCTGGTGAGATGCGGAAGCTGCTACGACCCATTATTCCAGTTTGGAGACATGACACAGTGACGAAATTGACACACTCATACTCTCCTCTAAATCTGGCAGTGCAGGATATTTGTGGAATGTATATCATTCGAGCAAATAAGCTCCCATGTCAGTCCGGACCCAGATCCTGCACCTTTGCCCAATGCCATGAGATCATGAGCTCACGGTTTTGGGATGAGACACAGTATTTGTGAAATAAATCAGATGCAATACCACACGCCTGTTAAATTATGAGGGCCCTCATAAGTTTTTCATTAAATTGAATAGAATCCTCTGCCTGCTGAAACATGGCCACAACATGTTCAGTGTATGGGAGGGATGTCACAGCGCTCCTCGCCGGCTTACCCTGTACCCACGGGTGTGGCTGCTGTGAGGTAGGTGATGGGTCTACCAGGAGTTCTGGTTTGAAATCTACCAGCCATTACCATGCATCATTCCATTCCACTTCGGCAGCCACCTGAGACATTTCGACGAGCCTTGAGTCTAACTCATCATTTTCCACCATATTCTCTAATGCTAAACAGTTTCTTGAACACTTTTTTTCACCATGATCTGTATAATTTAATAAGGGAGGCAACTCTCACTTAAAAGGAGTACCTTTTTGCATTTAAACTTATTGGATAAGAGCAAAGTATTTCAATTTAGTGGGATTACAGTCTGCAAGAAGGAAGAATCAGCAGATTTAGCATGTGCCATCATATGACAACATTTGATGATTGTTTGCATTTGATGTCAACCTATCAAATGTCTCGGCCACTGCAGTCACTAAGTGCATTGGAAAGAGAGAGCACAAAAGCCGTGAGACAGTATCTCCCTCAAGTGCATTATAGTTAATATTATTATTATTAGTATTAGTATTAGTATTATTTTAATCATATTATTATTCTTTCTATATTCCGGTTTTTGCCCTGGTTACTGGAGCCAGAGACGGGACAGTAGACCACGTATCATGCATCTGATCCTTGAGCCGTGACTGTCAAAGCTATCAAGATGAAGCTCCTGCACAGTGGCACTCTCAGTGTGATGCACATAGAGATGCAATGGGCACATGATGGAAGGTAATTATTTGTATACAACCCTCTCCATAAAGATATTAACAGAGTTAGCGTCATTACTTTAACCCTTAGAACCCTGAGTTTCCATATTTCAATTTGAATTAATTAGAATTATTGCTAAATGATACCACACCTATTATATCATCATTACCATACTAATTCAAGTTCGACCAATATTGACCACGATGCTTGATATTACGATGTTTTCTTTCAGTAAGGTACACAAGAACAGATTACATTCCAGCCACTTCCGATTATGCAATGGACATTTGGTCACCAACAGTCACCTGGTCCAACACTGCAGGTAAAATGTTCTTTACGTGTGGTAGTTCTTTAACGTGATGGCCAGAAATGACAAATTCAGTAGAATGTTAGGCCTCTATTGAATATTTTGAAACTAACTAACTGGAAGATGTCGCTGTCGATGCCTTGTTGCCAGATTCCAGTCAAATTACTTTCAAAATACTCAATCGTCCTGGTTAATATTTTGAAACTAATTTGCTTGGAAGTTTTTGCTGCCTGGGCTTGGATTCAAATTAGCTTCAAAGTATTGCCACAATCTAGCAGGTTTTGTGAACTGTCAGCGGATGTGGCAGAAACCAATCTGCCTTGATGCAATTCAGTGCAGGATTTGATGAATGTATAGCATTCGAGAAAATGGGTCCCATGTCAGTCCTGATCCAGGCCACGCATCTTCGCTCAAAGCCATGGGATCATGAGCGCACAGTTTCGGGATGACGCCACGCAATGGCTAGCTGTCACCTTGGCCGGAAATTCCTGGTGATGCTTTGTTTCTGACTGTCCGGACTCCGCTTGAAGCCATCCTGAATGACTCTGTGGAATGAAATTGGTGATTGCTGGTGAGATGCGGAAGCTGCTACGACCCATTATTCCAGTTTGGAGACATGACACAGTGACGAAATTGACACACTCATACTCTCCTCTAAATCTGGCAGTGCAGGATATTTGTGGAATGTATATCATTCGAGCAAATAAGCTCCCATGTCAGTCCGGACCCAGATCCTGCACCTTTGCCCAATGCCATGAGATCATGAGCTCACGGTTTTGGGATGAGACACAGTATTTGTGAAATAAATCAGATGCAATACCACACGCCTGTTAAATTATGAGGGCCCTCATAAGTTTTTCATTAAATTGAATAGAATCCTCTGCCTGCTGAAACATGGCCACAACATGTTCAGTGTATGGGAGGGATGTCACAGCGCTCCTCGCCGGCTTACCCTGTACCCACGGGTGTGGCTGCTGTGAGGTAGGTGATGGGTCTACCAGGAGTTCTGGTTTGAAATCTACCAGCCATTACCATGCATCATTCCATTCCACTTCGGCAGCCACCTGAGACATTTCGACGAGCCTTGAGTCTAACTCATCATTTTCCACCATATTCTCTAATGCTAAACAGTTTCTTGAACACTTTTTTTCACCATGATCTGTATAATTTAATAAGGGAGGCAACTCTCACTTAAAAGGAGTACCTTTTTGCATTTAAACTTATTGGATAAGAGCAAAGTATTTCAATTTAGTGGGATTACAGTCTGCAAGAAGGAAGAATCAGCAGATTTAGCATGTGCCATCATATGACAACATTTGATGATTGTTTGCATTTGATGTCAACCTATCAAATGTCTCGGCCACTGCAGTCACTAAGTGCATTGGAAAGAGAGAGCACAAAAGCCGTGAGACAGTATCTCCCTCAAGTGCATTATAGTTAATATTATTATTATTAGTATTAGTATTAGTATTATTTTAATCATATTATTATTCTTTCTATATTCCGGTTTTTGCCCTGGTTACTGGAGCCAGAGACGGGACAGTAGACCACGTATCATGCATCTGATCCTTGAGCCGTGACTGTCAAAGCTCTCAAGATGAAGCTCC
>JAVVLW010000018.1:1417194-1442194 GCA_034401795.1 Chaetoderma sp. LZ-2023a
GCCTTGCCTCTTTCCCGCCGGCCTTGCCTCTTTCCCGCCGGCCTTGCCTCTTTCCCGCCGGCCTTGCCTCTTTCCCGCCGGACTTGCGTCTTTCCCGCCGGCCTTGAGTCTTTCCCACCTGCCTTGCGTCTTTCCCGCCGGCCTTGCGTCTTTCCCGCCGGCCTTGCGTCTTTCCCGTCGGCCTTGCCTCTTTCCCGCCGGCCTTGCCTCTTTCCCGCCGGCCTTGCCTCTTTCCCGCCGGCCTTGCCTCTTTCCCGCCGGCTTTGCCTCTTTCCCGCCGGCTTTGCCTCATTCCCGACGGCTTTGCCTCATTCCCGACGGCTTTGCCTCATTCCCGCCGGCCTTACGTCTTTCCATCTGGCCTTACGTCTTTCCCTCCGGCCTTACGTCTTTCCCTCCGGCCTTACGTCTTTCCCTCCGGTCTTGCCTCTTTCCCGCTGGACTTGCCTCTTTCCCGCCGGCCTTGCCTCTTTCCCGCCGGCCTTGCCTCTTTCCCGCCGGCCTTGCCTCTTTCCCGCCGGCTTTGCCTCTTTCCCGCCGGCTTTGCCTCATTCCCGACGGCCTTACGTCTTTCCCTCTGGCCGTACGTCTCTCCCTCCGGCCTTACCTCTTTCCCTCCAGCCTTACCTCTTTCCCGCCGGCCTTGCCTCTTTCCCGCCGGCCTTGCCTCTTTCCCGCCGGCCTTGCCTCTTTCCCGCCGGCCTTGCCTCTTTCCCGCCGGCCTTGCCTCTTTCCCGCCGGCCTTGCCTCTTTCCCGCCGGCCTTGCCTCTTTCCCGCCGGCCTTGCCTCTTTCCCGCCGGCCTTGCCTCTTTCCCGCCGGCCTTGCCTCCTTCCCGCCGGCCTTTTCTCTTTCCCGCCGGCCTTCCCTCTTTGCCGCCGGCCTTGCCTCTTTCCCGCCAGAATCGCCTCTTTCCCGCCAGCCTCGCCTCTTTCCCGCCGGCCTCGCCTCTTTCCCGGCGGCTTTGCCTCTTTCCCGCCGGCCTTGCCTCTTTCCTGCCGGCCTTGCCTCTTTCCCGCCGGCTTTGCCTCTTTGCCGCCAGCCTTGCCTCTTTCCCACCGGCTTTGCCTCTTTCCCACCGGCTTTGCCTCTTTCCCGCCGGCTTTGCCTCATTCCCGCCGGCCTTACGTCTTTCCATCTGGCCTTACGTCTTTCCCTCCAGCCTTACGTCTTTCCCTCCGGCCTTACGTCTTTCCCTCCGGTCTTGCCTCTTTCCCGCCGGCCTTGCCTCTTTCCCGCCGGCCTTGCCTCTTTCCCGCCGGCCTTGCCTCTTTCCCGCCGACCTTACGTCTTTCCCGCCGGCCTTGCCTCTTTCCCGCCGGCCTTGCCTCTTTCCCTCCGGCCTTGCCTCTTTCCCTCCGGCCTTGTCTCTTTCCCGCCGGCCTTGCCTCTTTCCCGCCGGCCTTGCGACTTTCCCGCCGGACTTGCGTCTTTCCCGCCGGCCTTGAGTCTTTCCCGCCTGCCTTGCGTCTTTCCCGCCGGCCTTGCGTCTTTCCCGTCGGCCTTGCGTCTTTCCCGCCGGCCTTGCCTCTTTCCCGCCGGCCTTGCCTCTTTCCCGCCGGCCTTGCCTCTTTCCCGCCGGCCTTGCCTCTTTCCCGCCGGCCTTGCCTCTTTCCCGCCGGCCTTGCCTCTTTCCCGCCGGCCTTGCCTCTTTCCCGCTGGCCTTGCCTCTTTCCCGCCGGCCTTGCCTCTTTCCCGCCGGCCTTGCCTCTTTCCCGCCGGCCTTGCCTCTTTCCCGCCGGCCTTGCGTCTTTCCCGCCGGCCTTGCCTCTTTCCCGCCGGCCTTGCCTCTTTCCCGCCGGCCTTGCCTCCTTCCCGCCGGCCTTTCCTCTTTCCCGCCTGCCTTGCCTCTTTGCCGCCGGCCTCGCCTCTTTCCGCCAGCCTCGCCTCTTTCCCGCCAGCCTCGCCTCTTTCCCGCCGGCCTTGCCTCTTTCCCTCCGGCTTTGCCTCTTTCCCGCCAGCCTCGCCTCTTTCCCGCCGGCCTTGCCTCTTTCCCTCCGGCTTTGCCTCTTTCCCGCCGGCTTTGCCTCGTTCCCGCCGGCCTTACGTCTTTCCATCTGGCCTTGCGTCTTTCCCGCCTGCCTTGCGTCTTTCCCGCCGGCCTTGCGTCTTTCCCGCCGGCCTTGCGTCTTTCCCGCCAGCCTTGCCTCTTTCCCGCCGGCCGTGCCTCTTTTGCAACGGCCTTGCCTCTTTCCCGCCGGCCTTGCCTCTTTCCCGCCGGCTTTGCCTCTTTGCCGCCGGCCTTGCCTCTTTCCCGCCGGCTTTGCCTCATTCCCGCCGGCCTTACGTCTTTCCATCTGGCCTTACGTCTTTCCCTCCGGCCTTACGTCTTTCCCGCCGGCCTTGCCTCTTTCCCGCCGGCCTTTCCTCTTTCCCGCCGGCCTTGCTTCTTTCCCGCCGGCC
This sequence comes from Chaetoderma sp. LZ-2023a, assembly GCA_034401795.1. Taxonomy (NCBI): domain Eukaryota; kingdom Metazoa; phylum Mollusca; class Caudofoveata; order Chaetodermatida; family Chaetodermatidae; genus Chaetoderma; species Chaetoderma sp. LZ-2023a. Next base: position 1,419,597 of record JAVVLW010000018.1, read on the forward strand.
TTACGTCTTTCCCGCCGGCCTTGCCTCTTTCCCGCCGGCCTTGCCTCTTTCCCTCCTGCCTTGTCTCTTTCCCGCCGGCCTTGCCTCTTTCCCGCTGGCTTTGCCTCTTTCCCGCCAGCCGTGCGACTTTCCCGCCGGACTTGCGTCTTTCCCGCCGGCCTTGAGTCTTTCCCACCTGCCTTGCGTCTTTCCCGCCGGCCTTGCGTCTTTCCCGCCGGCCTTGCGTCTTTCCCGTCGGCCTTGCCTCTTTCCCGCCGGCCTTGCCTCTTTCCCGCCGGCCTTGCCTCTTTCCCGCCGGCCTTGCCTCTTTCCCGCCGGCTTTGCCTCTTTCCCGCCGGCTTTGCCTCATTCCCGACGGCCTTACGTCTTTCCCTCTGGCCTTACGTCTCTCCCTCCGGCCTTACGTCTTTCACTCCAGCCTTACCTCTTTCCCTCCAGCCTTGCCTCTTTCCCGGCCTTGCGTCTTTCCAGCCGGCCTTGCGTCTTTCCCGCCGGCCTTGCGTCTTTCCCGCCGGCCTTGCGTCTTTTCCGCCGGCCTTGCGTCTTTCCCGCCGGCCTTGCATCTTTCCCGCCAGCATTGCCTCTTTCCCGCCGGCCTTGCCTCTTTCCCGCCAGCATTGCCTCTTTCCCGCCGGCCTTGCGTCTTTCCCGCCGGCCTTGCATCTTTCCCGCCAGCATTGCCTCTTTCCCGCCGGCCTTGCCTCTTTCCCGCCAGCATTGCCTCTTTCCCGCCGGCCTTGCCTCTTTCCCGCCGGCCTTGCCTCTTTCTCGCCTGCCTTGCCTCTTTCCCGCCGGCCTTGCCTCTTTCCCGCCGGCCGTGCCTCTTTCCCGCCGGCTTTGCCTCTTTCCCGCCGGCTTTGCCTCATTCCCGACGGCCTTACGTCTTTCCATCTGGCCTTACGTCTCTCCCTCCGGCCTTACGTCTTTCACTCCAGCCTTACCTCTTTCCCTCCAGCCTTGCCTCTTTCCCGCCGGCCTTGCCTCTTTCCCGCTGGCCTTGCCTCTTTCCCGCTGGCCTTGCCTCTTTCCCGCCGGCCTTGCCTCTTTCCCGCCGGCTTTGCCTCTTTCTCGCCGGCCTTGCGTCTTTCCCGCCGGCCTTGCGTCTTTCCCGCCGGCCTTGCCTCTTTACCGTCGGCCTTGCGTCTTTCCCGCCGGCCTTGCCTCTTTCCCGCCGGCCTTGCCTCTTTCCCGCCGGCCTTGCCTCTTTCCCGCCGGCCTTGCCTCTTTCCCGCTGGCCTTGCCTCTTTCCCGCCGGCTTTGCCTCTTTCCCGCCGGCTTTGCCTCATTCCCGCCGGCCTTACGTCTTTCCATCTGGCCTTGCGTCTTTCCCGCCTGCCTTGCGTCTTTCCTGCCGGCCTTGCGTCTTTCCCGCCGGCCTTGCGTCTTTCCCGCCGGCCTTGCCTCTTTCCCGCCGGCCATGCCTCTTTCCCGCCGGCCTTGCCTCTTTCCCGCTGGCCTTGCCTCTTTCCCGCCGGCTTTGCCTCTTTGCCGCCGGCCTTGCCTCTTTCCCGCCGGCCTTGCCTCTTTCCTGCCGGCTTTGCCTCTTTCCCGCCGGCTTTGCCTCATTCCCGCCGGCCTTACGTCTTTCCATCTGGCCTTACGTCTTTCCCTCCGGCCTTACGTCTTTCCCTCCGGCCTTACGTCTTTCCCTCCGGTCTTGCCTCTTTCCCGCTGGCCTTGCCTCTTTCCCGCCGGCCTTGCCTCTTTCCCGCCGGCCTTGCCTCTTTCCCGCCGGCCTTGCCTCTTTCCCGCCGGCTTTGCCTCTTTCCCGCCGGCTTTGCCTCATTCCCGACGGCCTTACGTCTTTCCCTCTGGCCGTACGTCTCTCCCTCCGGCCTTACCTCTTTCCCTCCATCCTTACCTCTTTCCCGCCGGCCTTGCCTCTTTCCCGCCGGCCTTGCCTCTTTCCCGCCGGCCTTGCCTCTTTCCCGCCGGCCTTGCCTCTTTCCCGCCGGCCTTGCCTCTTTCCCGCCGGCCTTGCCTCTTTCCGCCGGCCTTGCCTCTTTCCCGCCGGCCTTGCCTCTTTCCCGCCGGCCTTGCCTCTTTCCCGCCGGCCTTGCCTCCTTCCCGCCGCCCTTTTCTCTTTCCCGCCGGCCTTGCCTCTTTGCCGCCGGCCTTGCCTCTTTCCCGCCAGAATCGCCTCTTTCCCGCCAGCCTCGCCTCTTTCCCGCCGGCCTCGCCTCTTTCCCGGCGGCTTTGCCTCTTTCCCGCCGGCCTTGCCTCTTTCCTGCCGGCCTTGCCTCTTTCCCGCCGGCTTTGCCTCTTTGCCACCGGCCTTGCCTCTTTCCCGCCAGCCTTGCCTCTTTCCCACCGGCTTTGTCTCTTTCCCGCCGGCTTTGCCTCATTCCCGCCGGCCTTACGTCTTTCCATCTGGCCTTACGTCTTTCCCTCCAGCCTTACGTCTTTCCCTCCGGCCTTACGTCTTTCCCTCCGGCCTTACGTCTTTCCCTCCGGTCTTGCCTCTTTCCCGCTGGCCTTGCCTCTTTCCCGCCGGCCTTGCCTCTTTCCCGCCGGCCTTGCCTCTTTCCCGCCGGCCTTGCCTCTTTCCCGCCGGCTTTGCCTCTTTCCCGCCGGCTTTGCCTCATTCCCGACGGCCTTACGTCTTTCCCTCTGGCCGTACGTCTCTCCCTCCGGCCTTACCTCTTTCCCTCCATCCTTACCTCTTTCCCGCCGGCCTTGCCTCTTTCCCGCCGGCCTTGCCTCTTTCCCGCCGGCCTTGCCTCTTTCCCGCCGGCCTTGCCTCTTTCCCGCCGGCCTTGCCTCTTTCCCGCCGGCCTTGCCTCTTTCCCGCCGGCCTTGCCTCTTTCCCGCCGGCCTTGCCTCTTTCCCGCCGGCCTTGCGTCTTTCCCGCCGGCCTTGCCTCTTTCCCGCCGGCCTTGCCTCTTTCCCGCCGGCCTTGCCTCCTTCCCGCCGGCCTTTCCTCTTTCCCGCCTGCCTTGCCTCTTTGCCGCCGGCCTCGCCTCTTTCCCGCCAGCCTCGCCTCTTTCCCGCCAGCCTCGCCTCTTTCCCGCCGGCCTTGCCTCTTTCCCTCCGGCTTTGCCTCTTTCCCGCCAGCCTCGCCTCTTTCCCGCCGGCCTTGCCTCTTTCCCTCCGGCTTTGCCTCTTTCCCGCCGGCTTTGCCTCGTTCCCGCCGGCCTTACGTCTTTCCATCTGGCCTTGCGTCTTTCCCGCCTGCCTTGCGTCTTTCCCGCCGGCCTTGCGTCTTTCCCGCCGGCCTTGCATCTTTCCCGCCGGCCTTGCCTCTTTCCCGCTGGCCGTGCCTCTTTTCCACCGGCCTTGCCTCTTTCCCGCCGGCCTTGCCTCTTTCCCGCCGGCTTTGCCTCTTTGCCGCCGGCCTTGCCTCTTTCCCGCCGGCTTTGCCTCATTCCCGCCGGCCTTACGTCTTTCCATCTGGCCTTACGTCTTTCCCTCCGGCCTTACGTCTTTCCCTCCGGCCTTACGTCTTTCCCTCCGGTCTTGCCTCTTTCCCGCCGGCCTTGCCTCTTTCCCGCCGGCCTTGCCTCTTTCCCGCCGGCCTTGCCTCTTTCCCGCCGGCCTTACGTCTTTCCCGCCGGCCTTGCCTCTTTCCCGCCGGCCTTGCCTCTTTCCCTCCTGCCTTGTCTCTTTCCCGCCAGCCTTGCCTCTTTCCCGCTGGCCTTGCCTCTTTCCCGCCGGCCTTGCGACTTTCCCGCCGGACTTGCGTCTTTCCCGCCGGCCTTGAGTCTTTCCCACCTGCCTTGCGTCTTTCCCGCCGGCCTTGCGTCTTTCCCGTCGGCCTTGCCTCTTTCCCGCCGGCCTTGCCTCTTTCCCTCCGGCTTTGCCTCTTTCCCGCCGGCCTTGCCTCTTTCCCGCCGGCCTTGCCTCTTTCCCGCCGGCTTTGCCTCTTTCCCGCCGGCCTTGCCTCTTTCCCGCCGGCCTTGCCTCTTTCCCGCCGGCTTTGCCTCGTTCCCGCCGGCCTTACGTCTTTCCATCTGGCCTTGCGTCTTTCCCGCCTGCCTTGCGTCTTTCCCGCCGGCCTTGCGTCTTTCCCGCCGGCCTTGCGTCTTTCCCGCCGGCCTTGCCTCTTTCCCGCCGGCCTTGCCTCTTTCCTGCCGGCTTTGCCTCTTTCCCGCCGGCTTTGCCTCATTCCCTCCGGCCTTACGTCTTTCCATCTGGCCTTACGTCTTTCCCTCCGGCCTTACGTCTTTCCCTCCGGCCTTACGTCTTTCCCTCCGGTCTTGCCTCTTTCCCGCCGGCCTTGCCTCTTTCCCGCCGGCCTTGCCTCTTTCCCGCCGGCCTTGCCTCTTTCCCGCCGGCCTTACGTCTTTCCCGCCGGCCTTGCCTCTTTCCCGCCGGCCTTGCCTCTTTCCCTCCGGCCTTGTCTCTTTCCCGCCGGCCTTGCCTCTTTCCCGCTGGCCTTGCCTCTTTCCTGCCGGCCTTGCGACTTTCCCGCCGGACTTGCGTCTTTCCCGCCGGCCTTGAGTCTTTCCCACCTGCCTTGCGTCTTTCCCGCCGGCCTTGCGTCTTGCCCGCCGGCCTTGCGTCGTTCCCGTCGGCCTTGCCTCTTTCCCGCCGGCCTTGCCTCTTTCCCGCCGGCCTGGCCTCTTTCCCGCCGGCCTTGCCTCTTTCCCGCCGGCTTTGCCTCTTTCCCGCCGGCCTTGCCTCTTTCCCGCCGGCATTGCCTCTTTCCCGCCGGCTTTGCCTCTTTCCCGCCGGCTTTGCCTCATTCCCGACGGCCTTACGTCTTTCCCTCTGGCCGTACGTCTCTCCCTCCGGCCTTACCTCTTTCCCTCCAGCCTTACCTCTTTCCCGCCGGCCTTGCCTCTTTCCCGCCGGCCTTGCCTCTTTCCCGCCGGCCTTGCCTCTTTCCCGCCGGCCTTGCCTCTTTCCCGCCGGCCTTGCCTCTTTCCCGCCGGCCTTGCCTCTTTCCCGCCGGCCTTGCCTCTTTCCCGCCGGCCTTGCCTCTTTCCCGCCGGCCTTGCCTCCTTCCCGCCGGCCTTGCCTCTTTGCCGCCGGCCTTGCCTCTTTCCCGCCAGAATCGCCTCTTTCCCGCCAGCCTCGCCTCTTTCCCGCCGGCCTCGCCTCTTTCCCGGCGGCTTTGCCTCTTTCCCGCCGGCCTTGCCTCTTTCCCGCCGGCCTTGCCTCTTTCCCGCCGGCTTTGCCTCTTTGCCGCCGGACTTGCCTCTTTCCCGCCGGCCTTGCCTCTTTCCCGCCGGATTTGCCTCTTTCCCGCCGGCTTTGCCTCATTCCATCTGGCCTTACGTCTTTCCCTCCAGCCTTACGTCTTTCCCTCCGGCCTTACGTCTTTCCCTCCGGTCTTGCCTCTTTCCCGCCGGTCTTGCCTCTTTCCCGCCGGCCTTGCCTCTTTCCCGCCGGCCTTGCCTCTTTCCCGCCGGCCTTGCCTCTTTCCCGCCGGCCTTACGTCTTTCCCGCCGGCCTTGCCTCTTTCCCGCCGGCCTTGCCTCTTTCCCTCCGGCCTTGTCTCTTTCCCGCCGGCCTTGCCTCTTTCCCGCTGGCCTTGCCTCTTTCCCGCCGGCCTTGCGACTTTCCCGCCGGACTTGCGTCTTTCCCGCCGGCCCTGCCTCTTTCCCGCCGGCCTTGCGACTTTCCGGCCGGACTTGCGTCTTTCCCGCCGGCCTTGAGTCTTTCCCACCTGTTTGCCTCTTTCCCGCCGGCCTTGCGTCTTTCCCGCCGGCCTTGCCTCTTTCCCGTCGGCCTTGCCTCTTTCCCGCCGGCCTTGCCTCTTTCCCGCCGGCCTTGCCTCTTTCCCGCCGGCCTTGCCTCTTTCCCGCCGGCTTTGCCTCTTTCCCGCCGGCTTTGCCTCATTCCCGACAGCCTTACGTCTTTCCCTCTGGCCTTACGTCTCTCCCTCCGGCCTTACGTCTTTCACTCCGGCCTTACCTCTTTCCCTCCAGCCTTGCGTCTTTCCCACCGGCCTTGCCTCTTTCCCGCCGGCCTTGCCTCTTTCCCGCCGGCCTTGCCTCTTTCCCACCGGCCTTGCCTCCTTCCCGCCGGCCTTTCCTCTTTCCCTCCGGCCTTACGTCTTTCCCTCCGCCTTGCGTCTTTCCCGCCGGCCTTGCGTCTTTCCCGCTGGCCTTGCGTCTTTCCCGCCGGCCTTGCCTCTTTCCCGCCGGCCTTGCCTCTTTCCCGCCGGCATTGCCTCTTTCCCGCCGGCATTGCCTCTTTCCCCCCGGCCTTGCATCTTTCCCTCCAGCCTTTCCCGCCGGCCTTTCGTCTTTCCCGCCGGCCTTGCATCTTTCCCGCCGGCCTTGCCTCTTTCCCGCCGGCCTTGCCTCTTTTGCGCCGGCCTTGCCTCTTTCCCGCCGGCCTTGCCTCTTTCCCGCCGGCCTTGCCTCTTTCCCGCCGGCCTTGCGTCTTTCCCGCCGGCCTTGCCTCTTTCCCGCCGGCCTTGCCTCTTTCCCGCCGGCCTTGCCTCTTTCCCGCCGGCCTTGCCTCTTTCCCGCCGGCCTTGCCTCCTTCCCGCCGGCATTGCCTCTTTCCCGCCGGCCTTGCCTCATTCCCGCCGGCCTTGCCTCTTTCCCGCCGGCCTTGCGTCTTTCCCGCCGGCCTTACGTCTTTCCCGCCGGCCTTGCGTCTTTCCCGCCGGCCTTGCGTCTTTCCCGCCGGCCTTGCGTCTTTCCCGCCGGCCCTGCGTCTTTCCCGCCGGCCTTGCCTCTTTCCCGCCGGCCTTGCCTCTTTCCCGCCGGCCTTGCCTCTTTCCCGCCGGCCTTGCCTCTTTCCCGCTGGCATTGCCTCTTTCCCGCCGGCATTGCCTCTTTCCCGCCGGCCTTGCCTCTTTCCCCCCAACCTTGCATCTTTCCCTCCGGCCTTTCCCGCCGGCCTTTCGTCTTTCCTGCCGGCCTTGCGTCTTTCCCGCCGGCCTTGCCTCTTTCCCGCCGGCCTTGCCTCTTTCCCGCCGGCCTTGCGTCTTTCCCGCCAGCCTTGCCTCTTTCCCGCCGGCCTTGCCTCTTTCCCGCCGGCCTTGCCTCTTTCCCGCCGGCTTTGCCTCTTTCCCACCGACTTTGGCTCATTCCCGACGGCCTTACGTCTTTCCCTCTGGCCTTACGTCTCTCCCTCCGACCTTACGTCTTTCACTCCAGCCCTGCCTCTTTCACGGCCTTACGTCTTTCACTCCAGCCTTACCTCTTTCCCTCCAGCCTTGCCTCTTTCCCGGCCTTGCGTCTTTCCAGCCGCCCTTGCGTCTTTCCCGCCGGCCTTGCGTCTTTCCCGCCGGCCTTGCGTCTTTCCCGCCGGCCTTGCCTCTTTCCCGCCGGCCTTGCCTCTTTCCCGCCAGCATTGCCTCTTTCCCGCCGGCCTTGCCTCTTTCCCGCCGGCCTTGCCTCTTTCCCGCCGGCCTTGTCTCTTTCCCGCCGGCCTTGCCTCTTTCCCGCCGGCCTTGCCTCTTTCCCGCCGGCATTGCCTCTTTCCCGCCGGCTTTGCCTCATTCCCGACGGCCTTACGTCTTTCCCTCTGGCCTTACGTCTCTCCCTCCGGCCTTACGTCTTTCACTCCAGCCTTACCTCTTTCCCTCCAGCCTTGCCTCTTTCCCGCCGGCCTTGCCTCTTTCCCGCTGGCCTTGCCTCTTTCCCGCCGGCCTTGCCTCTTTCCCGCCGGCCTTGCCTCTTTCTCGCCGGCCTTGCCTCTTTCCCGCCTGCCTTGCGTCTTTCCCGCCGGCCTTGCCTCTTTCCCGCCAGCATTGCCTCTTTCCCGCCGGCCTTGCCTCTTTCCCGCCGGCCTTGCCTCTTTCCCGCCGGCCTTGCCTCTTTCCCGCCGGCCTTGCCTCTTTCCCGCCGGCCTTGCCTCTTTCCCGCCGGCTTTGCCTCTTTCCCGCCGGCTTTGCCTCATTCCCGACGGCCTTACGTCTTTCCCTCTGGCCTTACGTCTCTCCCTCCGGCCTTACGTCTTTCACTCCAGCCTTACCTCTTTCCCTCCAGCCTTGCCTCTTTCCCGCCGGCCTTGCCTCTTTCCCGCTGGCCTTGCCTCTTTCCCGCCAGCCTTGCCTCTTTCTCGCCGGCCTTGCCTCTTTCCCGCCTGCCTTGCGTCTTTCCCGCCGGCCTTCCCTCCTTCCCGCCGGCCTTTCCTCTTTCCCGCCGGCCTTGCCTCTTTGCCGCCGGCCTTGCCTCTTTCCCGCCAGAATCGCCTCTTTCCCGCCAGCCTCGCCTCTTTCCCGCCGGCCTCGCCTCTTTCCCGGCGGCTTTGCCTCTTTCCCGCCGGCCTTGCCTCTTTCCCGCCGGCCTTGCCTCTTTCCCGCCGGCTTTGCCTCTTTGCCGCCGGCCTTGCCTCTTTCCCGCCGGCCTTGCCTCTTTCCCGCCGGCTTTGCCTCTTTCCCGCCGGCTTTGCCTCATTCCCGCCGGCCTTACGTCTTTCCATCTGGCCTTACGTCTTTCCCTCCAGCCTTACGTCTTTCCCTGCGGCCTTACGTCTTTCCCTCCGGTCTTGCCTCTTTCCCGCCGGCCTTGCCTCTTTCCCGCCGGCCTTGCCTCTTTCCCGCCGGCCTTGCCTCTTTCCCGCCGGCCTTGCCTCTTTCCCGCCGGCCTTGCCTCTTTCCCGCCGGCCTTGCCTCTTTCCCTCCGGCCTTGTCTCTTTCCCGCCGGCCTTGCCTCTTTCCCGCCGGCCTTGCCTCTTTCCCGCCGGCCTTGCGACTTTCCCGCCGGACTTGCGTCTTTCCCGCCGGCCTTGAGTCTTTCCCGCCTGCCTTGCGTCTTTCCCGCCGGCCTTGCGTCTTTCCCGCCGGCCTTGCGTCTTTCCCGTCGGCCTTGCGTCTTTCCCGCCGGCCTTGCCTCTTTCCCGCCGGCCTTGCCTCTTTCCCGCCGGCCTTGCCTCTTTCCCGCCGGCCTTGCCTCTTTCCCGCCGGCCTTGCCTCTTTCCCGCCGGCCTTGCCTCTTTCCCGCCGGCCTTTCCTCTTTCCCGCCGGCCTTGCCTCTTTGCCGCCGGCCTTGCCTCTTTCCCGCCGGCCTTGCCTCTTTCCCGCCGGCCTTGCCTCTTTCCCGCCGGCCTTGCCTCTTTCCCGCCGGCCTTGCCTCTTTCCCGCCGGCCTTGCCTCTTTCCCTCCGGCCTTGTCTCTTTCCCGCCGGCCTTGCCTCTTTCCCGCCGGCCTTGCCTCTTTCCCGCCGGCCTTGCGACTTTCCCGCCGGACTTGCGTCTTTCCCGCCGGCCTTGAGTCTTTCCCGCCTGCCTTGCGTCTTTCCCGCCGGCCTTGCGTCTTTCCCGCCGGCCTTGCGTCTTTCCCGTCGGCCTTGCGTCTTTCCCGCCGGCCTTGCCTCTTTCCCGCCGGCCTTGCCTCTTTCCCGCCGGCCTTGCCTCTTTCCCGCCGGCCTTGCCTCTTTCCCGCCGGCCTTGCCTCTTTCCCGCCGGCCTTGCCTCTTTCCCGCCGGCCTTTCCTCTTTCCCGCCGGCCTTGCCTCTTTGCCGCCGGCCTTGCCTCTTTCCCGCCGGCCTTGCCTCTTTCCCGCCGGCCTTGCCTCTTTCCCGCCGGCCTTGCCTCTTTCCCGCCGGCCTTGCCTCTTTCCCGCCGGCCTTGCCTCTTTCCCGCCGGCCTTGCCTCTTTCCCGCCGGCCTTGCGTCTTTCCCGCCGGCCTTGCCTCTTTCCCGCCGGCCTTGCCTCTTTCCCGCCGGCCTTGCCTCCTTCCCGCCGGCCTTTCCTCTTTCCCGCCTGCCTTGCCTCTTTGCCGCCGGCCTCGCCTCTTTCCCGCCAGCCTCGCCTCTTTCCCGCCAGCCTCGCCTCTTTCCCGCCGGCCTTGCCTCATTCCCTCCGGCTTTGCCTCTTTCCCGCCGGCTTTGCCTCGTTCCCGCCGGCCTTACGTCTTTCCATCTGGCCTTGCGTCTTTCCCGCCTGCCTTGCGTCTTTCCCGCCGGCCTTGCGTCTTTCCCGCCGGCCTTGCGTCTTTCCCGCCGGCCTTGCCTCTTTCCCGCCGGCCTTGCCTCTTTTCCGCCGGCCTTGCCTCTTTCCCGCCGGCCTTGCCTCTTTCCCGCCGGCTTTGCCTCTTTGCCGCCGGCCTTGCCTCTTTCCCGCCGGCCTTGCCTCTTTCCTGCCGGCTTTGCCTCTTTCCCGCCGGCTTTGCCTCATTCCCGCCGGCCTTACATCTTTCCCTCCGGCCTTGCGTCTTTCCCTACGGCCTTGCGTCTTTCCCGTCGGCCTTGCGTCTTTCCCGCCGGCCTTGCCTCTTTCCCGCCGGCCTTGCCTCTTTCCCGCCGGCCTTGCCTCTTTCCCGCCGGCCTTGCCTCTTTCCCGCCGGCCTTGCCTCTTTCCCGCCGGCCTTGCCTCCTTCCCGCCAGCCTTTCCTCTTTCCCGCCGGCCTTGCCTCTTTGCCGCCGGCCTTGCCTCTTTCCCGCCGGCCTTGCCTCTTTCCCGCCGGCCTTGCCTCTTTCCCGCCGGCCTTGCCTCTTTCCCGCCGGCCTTGCCTCTTTCCCGCCGGCCTTGCCTCTTTCCCGCCGGCCTTGCCTCTTTCCCGCCGGCCTTGCGTCTTTCCCGCCGGCCTTGCCTCTTTCCCGCCTGCCTTGCCTCTTTCCCGCCGGCCTTGCCTCCTTCCCGCCAGCCTTTCCTCTTTCCCGCCTGCCTTGCCTCTTTGCCGCCGGCCTCGCCTCTTTCCCGCCAGCCTCGCCTCTTTCCCGCCAGCCTCGCCTCTTTCCCGCCGGCCTTGCCTCTTTCCCTCCGGCTTTGCCTCTTTCCCGCCGGCTTTGCCTCGTTCCCGCTGGCCTTACGTCTTTCCATCTGGCCTTGCGTCTTTCCCGCCTGCCTTGCGTCTTTCCCGCCGGCCTTGCGTCTTTCCCGCCGGCCTTGCGTCTTTCCCGCCGGCCTTGCCTCTTTCCCGCCGGCCTTGCCTCTTTTCCGCCGGCCTTGCCTCTTTCCCGCCGGCCTTGCCTCTTTCCCGCCGGCTTTGCCTCTTTGCCGCCAGCCTTGCCTCTTTCCCGCCGGCCTTGCCTCTTTCCTGCCGGCTTTGCCTCTTTCCCGCCGGCTTTGCCTCATTCCCGCCGGCCTTACGTCTTTCCATCTGGCCTTACGTCTTTCCCTCCGGCCTTACGTCTTTCCCTCCGGCCTTACGTCTTTCCCTCCGGTCTTGCCTCTTTCCCGCCGGCCTTGCCTCTTTCCCGCCGGCCTTGCCTCTTTCCCGCCGGCCTTGCCTCTTTCCCGCCGGCCTTACGTCTTTCCCGCCGGCCTTGCCTCTTTCCCGCCGGCCTTGCCTCTTTCCCTCCGGCCTTGTCTCTTTCCCGTCGGCCTTGCCTCTTTCCCGCTGGCCTTGCCTCTTTCCCGCCGGCCTTGCGACTTTCCCGCCGGACTTGCGTCTTTCCCGCCGGCCTTGAGTCTTTCCCACCTGCCTTGCGTCTTTCCCGCCGGCCTTGCGTCTTTCCCGCCGGCCTTGCGTCTTTCCCGTCGGCCTTGCCTCTTTCCGGCCGGCCTTGCCTCTTTCCCGCCGGCCTTGCCTCTTTCCCGCCGGCCTTGCCTCTTTCCCGCCGGCTTTGCCTCTTTCCCGCCGGCTTTGCCTCATTCCCGACAGCCTTACGTCTTTCCCTCTGGCCTTACGTCTCTCCCTCCGGCCTTACGTCTTTCACTCCGGCCTTACCTCTTTCCCTCCAGCCTTGCGTCTTTCCCGCCGGCCTTGCCTCTTTCCCGCCGGCCTTGCCTCTTTCCCGCCGGCCTTGCCTCTTTCCCGCCGGCCTTACGTCTTTCCCTCCGGCCTTACGTCTTTCCCTCCGGCCTTACGTCTTTCCCTCCGGCCTTGCGTCTTTCCCGCCGGCCTTGCATCTTTCCCGCCGGCCTTGCGTCTTTCCCGCCGGCCTTGCCTCTTTCCCGCCGGCCTTGCCTCTTTCCCGCCGGCATTGCCTCTTTCCCGCCGGCCTTGCCTCTTTCCCGCCGGCCTTGCCTCTTTCCCGCCGGCATTGCCTCTTTCCCGCCGGCATTGCCTCTTTCCCTCCGGCCTTTCCCGCCGGCCTTTCGTCTTTTCCGCCGGCCTTGCGTCTTTCCCGCCGGCCTTGCCTCTTTCCCGCCGGCCTTGCCTCTTTTGCGCCGGCCTTGCCTCTTTCCCGCCGGCCTTGCCTCTTTCCCGCCGGCCTTGCCTCTTTCCCGCCGGCCTTGCGTCTTTCCCGCCGGCCTTGCGTCTTTCCCGCCGGCCTTGCCTCTTTCCCGCCGGCCTTGCCTCTTTCCCGCCGGCCTTGCCTCTTTCCCGCCGGCCTTGCCTCTTTCCCGCCGGCCTTGCCTCCTTCCCGCCGGCCTTGCCTCTTTCACGCCGCCTTGCCTCATACCCGCCGGCCTTGCCTCTTTCCCGCCGGCCTTGCGTCTTTCCCGCCGGCCTTACGTCTTTCCCGCCGGCCTTGCGTCTTTCCCGCCGGCCTTGCGTCTTTCCCGCCGGCCTTGCGTCTTTCCCGCCGGCCCTGCGTCTTTCCCGCCGGCCTTGCCTCTTTCCCGCTGGCCTTGCCTCTTTCCCGCCGGCCTTGCCTCTTTCCCGCCGGCCTTGCCTCTTTCCCGCTGCCATTGCCTCTTTCCCGCCGGCATTGCCTCTTTCCCGCCGGCCTTGCCTCCTTCCCGCCGGCCTTGCCTCTTTCACGCCGCCTTGCCTCATACCCGCCGGCCTTGCCTCTTTCCCTCCGGCCTTGCGTCTTTCCCGCCGGCCTTGCATCTTTCCCGCCGGCCTTGCGTCTTTCCCGCCGGCCTTGCCTCTTTCCCGCCGGCCTTGCCTCTTTCCCGCCGGCATTGCCTCTTTCCCGCCGGCCTTGCCTCTTTCCCGCCGGCCTTGCCTCTTTCCCGCCGGCATTGCCTCTTTCCCGCCGGCATTGCCTCTTTCCCTCCGGCCTTTCCCGCCGGCCTTTCGTCTTTCCCGCCGGCCTTGCGTCTTTCCCGCCGGCCTTGCCTCTTTCCCGCCGGCCTTGCCTCTTTTGCGCCGGCCTTGCCTCTTTCCCGCCGGCCTTGCCTCTTTCCCGCCGGCCTTGCCTCTTTCCCGCCGGCCTTGCGTCTTTCCCGCCGGCCTTGCGTCTTTCCCGCCGGCCTTGCCTCTTTCCCGCCGGCCTTGCCTCTTTCCCGCCGGCCTTGCCTCTTTCCCGCCGGCCTTGCCTCTTTCCCGCCGGCCTTGCCTCCTTCCCGCCGGCCTTGCCTCTTTCACGCCGCCTTGCCTCATACCCGCCGGCCTTGCCTCTTTCCCGCCGGCCTTGCGTCTTTCCCGCCGGCCTTACGTCTTTCCCGCCGGCCTTGCGTCTTTCCCGCCGGCCTTGCGTCTTTCCCGCCGGCCTTGCGTCTTTCCCGCCGGCCCTGCGTCTTTCCCGCCGGCCTTGCCTCTTTCCCGCTGGCCTTGCCTCTTTCCCGCCGGCCTTGCCTCTTTCCCGCCGGCCTTGCCTCTTTCCCGCTGCCATTGCCTCTTTCCCGCCGGCATTGCCTCTTTCCCGCCGGCCTTGCCTCTTTCCCCCCAGCCTTGCATCTTTCCCTCCGGCCTTTCCCGCCGGCCTTTCGTCTTTCCCGCCGGCCTTGCGTCTTTCCCGCCGGCCCTGCGTCTTTCCCGCCAGCCTTGCCTCTTTCCCGCCGGCCTTGCCTCTTTCCCGCCGGCCTTGCCTCTTTCCCGCCGGCCTTGCCTCTTTCCCGCCGGCCTTGCCTCTTTCCCGCCGGCATTGCCTCTTTCCCCCCGGCATTGCCTCTTTCCCGCCGGCCTTGCCTCTTTCCCCCCGGCCTTGCATCTTTCCCTCCGGCATTTCCCGCCGGCCTTGCGTCTTTCCCGCCGGCCCTGCGTCTTTCCCGCCGGCCTTGCCTCTTTCCCGCCGGCCTTGCCTCTTTCCCGCCGGCCTTGCCTCTTTCCCGCCGGCCTTGCCTCTTTCCCGCCGGCATTGCCTCTTTCCCCCCGGCATTGCCTCTTTCCCGCCGGCCTTGCCTCTTTCCCGCTGGCCCTTCCTCTTTCCCGCCGACTTTGCCTCTTTGCCGCCGGCCTTGCCTCTTTCCTGCCGGCCTTGCCTCTTTCCCGCCGGCCTTACGTCTTTCCCTCCGGCCTTACGTCTTTCCCTCCGGCCTTACGTCTTTCCCTCCGGCCTTGCGTCTTTCCCGCCGGCCTTGCGTCTTTCCCGCCGGCCTTGCCTCTTTCCCGCCGGCCTTGCCTCTTTCCCGCCGGCCTTGCCTCTTTCCCGCTGGCATTGCCTCTTTCCCGCCGGCATTGCCTCTTTCCCCCCGGCCTTGCATCTTTCCCTCCGGCCTTTCCCGCCAGCCTTTCGTCTTTCCCGCCGGCCTTGCGTCTTTCCCGCCGGCCTTGCCTCTTTCCCGCCGGCCTTGCCTCTTTTGCGCCGGCCTTGCCTCTTTCCCGCCAGCCTTGCCACTTACCCGCCGGCATTGCCTCTTTCCCGCCGGCCTTGCGTCTTTCCCGCCGGCCTTGCGTCTTTCCCGCCGGCCTTGCCTCTTTCCCGCCGGCCTTGCCTCTTTCCCGCCGGCCTTGCCTCTTTCCCGCCGGCCTTGCCTCCTTCCCGCCGGCCTTGCCTCTTTCCCGCCGGCCTTGCCTCATTCCCGCCGGCCTTGCCTCTTTCCCGCCGGCCTTGCGTCTTTCCCGCCGGCCTTACGTCTTTCCCGCCGGCCTTGCGTCTTTCCCGCCGGCCTTGCGTCTTTCCCGCCGGCCTTGCGTCTTTCCCGCCGGCCCTGCGTCTTTCCCGCCGGCCTTGCCTCTTTCCCGCCGGCCTTGCCTCTTTCCCGCCGGCCTTGCCTCTTTCCCGCCGTCCTTGCCTCTTTCCCGCTGGCATTGCCTCTTTCCCGCCGGCATTGCCTCTTTCCCGCCGGCCTTGCCTCTTTCCCCCCAGCCTTGCATCTTTCCCTCCAGCCTTTCCCGCCGGCCTTTCGTCTTTCCCGCCAGCCTTGCGTCTTTCCCGCTGGCCCTGCGTCTTTCCCGCCAGCCTTGCCTCTTTCCCGCCGGCCTTGCCTCTTTCCCGCCGGCCTTGCCTCTTTCCCGCCGGCCTTGCCTCTTTCCCGCCGGCCTTGCCTCTTTCCCGCCGGCATTGCCTCTTTCCCCCCGGCTTTGCCTCTTTCCCGCCAGCCTTGCCTCTTTCCCCCCGGCCTTGCATCTTTCCCTCTGGCATTTCCCGCCGGCCTTGCGTCTTTCCCGCCGGCCCTGCGACATTCCCGCCGGCCTTGCCTCTTTCCCGCCGGCCTTGCCTCTTTCCCGCCGGCCTTGCCTCTTTCCCGCCGGCCTTGCCTCTTTCCCGCCGGCATTGCCTCTTTACCCCCGGCATTGCCTCTTTCCCGCCGGCCTTGCCTCTTTCCCGCCGGCCTTGCCTCTTTCCCGCCGGCCTTGCCTCTTTCCCGCCGGCCTTGCATCTTTCCCTCCGGCCTTTCCCGCCGGCCTTTCGTCTTTCCCGCCGGCCTTGCGTCTTTCCCGCCGGCCTTGCCTCTTTCCCACCGGCATTGCCTCTTTCCCCCCGGCATTGCCTCTTTCCCCCCGGCCTTGCATCTTTCCCTCCGGCCTTTCCCGCGGGCCTTTCGTCTTTCCCGCCGGCCTTGCCTCTTTCTCGCCGGCCTTGCCTCTTTCCCGCCGGCCTTGCCTCTTTCCCGCTGGCATTGCCTCTTTCCCCCCGGCATTGCCTCTTTCCCGCCGGCCTTGCCTCTTTCCCCCCGGCCTTGCATCTTTCCCTCCGGTCTTTCCCGCCGGCCTTGCGTCTTTCCCGCCGGCCTTGCGTCTTTCCCGTCGGCCTTGCGTCTTTCCCGACGGCCTTGCCTCTTTCCCGCTGGCCTTGCCTCTTTCCCGCCGGCCTTGCCTCTTTCCTGCCGGCCTTGCCTCTTTCCCGCTGGCCTTGCCTCTTTCCCGCCGGCCTTGCCTCCTTCCCGCCGGCCTTGCCTCTTTCCCGCCGGCCTTGCCTCTTTGCCGCCGGCCTTGCCTCTTTCCCGCCAGCCTCGCCTCTTTCCCGCCAGCCTCGCCTCTTTCCCGCCGGCCTTGCCTCTTTCCCGCCGGCTTTGCCTCTTTCCCGCCGGCTTTGCCTCATTCCCGCCGGCCTTACGTCTTTCCATCTGGCCTTGCGTCTTTCCCGCCTGCCTTGCGTCTTTCCCGCCGGCCTTGCGTCTTTCCCGCCGGCCTTGCGTCTTTCCCGCCGGCCTTGCCTCTTTCCCGCCGGCCTTGCCTCTTAACCCGCCGGCCTTGCCTCTTTCCCGCTGGCCTTTCCTCTTTCCCGCCGACTTTGCCTCTTTGCCGCCGGCCTTGCCTCTTTCCCGCCGGCCTTGCCTCTTTCCTGCCGGCTTTGCCTCATTCCTGCCGGCCTTCCGTCTTTCCATCTGGC
This sequence comes from Chaetoderma sp. LZ-2023a, assembly GCA_034401795.1. Lineage (NCBI taxonomy): Eukaryota > Metazoa > Mollusca > Caudofoveata > Chaetodermatida > Chaetodermatidae > Chaetoderma > Chaetoderma sp. LZ-2023a. The sequence goes on from JAVVLW010000018.1 coordinate 1,435,778, forward strand.
CTTACGTCTTTCCCTCCGGCCTTACGTCTTTCCCTCCGGCCTTACGTCTTTCCCTCCGGTCTTGCCTCTTTCACTCCAGCCTTACCTCTTTCCCCCCGGCCTTGCATCTTTCCCTCCGGCATTTCCCGCCGGCCTTGCGTCTTTCCCGCCGGCCCTGCGTCTTTCCCGCCGGCCTTGCCTCTTTCCCGCCGGCCTTGCCTCTTTCCCGCCGGCCTTGCCTCTTTCCCGCCGGCCTTGCCTCTTTCCCGCCGGCATTGCCTCTTTCCCCCCGGCATTGCCTCTTTCCCGCCGGCCTTGCCTCTTTCCCGCTGGCCTTTCCTCTTTCCCGCCGACTTTGCCTCTTTGCCGCCGGCCTTGCCTCTTTCCTGCCGGCCTTGCCTCTTTCCCGCCGGCCTTACGTCTTTCCCTCCGGCCTTACGTCTTTCCCTCCGGCCTTACGTCTTTCCCTCCGGCCTTGCGTCTTTCCCGCCGGCCTTGCGTCTTTCACGCCGGCCTTGCCTCTTTCCCGCCGGCCTTGCCTCTTTCCCGCCGGCCTTGCCTCTTTCCCGCTGGCATTGCCTCTTTCCCGCCGGCATTGCCTCTTTCCCCCCGGCCTTGCATCTTTCCCTCCGGCCTTTCCCGCCAGCCTTTCGTCTTTCCCGCCGGCCTTGCGTCTTTCCCGCCGGCCTTGCCTCTTTCCCGCCGGCCTTGCCTCTTTTGCGCCGGCCTTGCCTCTTTCCCGCCAGCCTTGCCACTTACCCGCCGGCATTGCCTCTTTCCCGCCGGCCTTGCGTCTTTCCCGCCGGCCTTGCGTCTTTCCCGCCGGCCTTGCCTCTTTCCCGCCGGCCTTGCCTCTTTCCCGCCGGCCTTGCCTCTTTCCCGCCGGCCTTGCCTCTTTCCCGCCGGCCTTGCCTCCTTCCCGCCGGCCTTGCCTCTTTCCCGCCGGCCTTGCCTCATTCCCGCCGGCCTTGCCTCTTTCCCGCCGGCCTTGCGTCTTTCCCGCCGGCCTTACGTCTTTCCCGCCGGCCTTGCGTCTTTCCCGCCGGCCTTGCGTCTTTCCCGCCGGCCTTGCGTCTTTCCCGCCGGCCCTGCGTCTTTCCCGCCGGCCTTGCCTCTTTCCCGCCGGCCTTGCCTCTTTCCCGCCGGCCTTGCCTCTTTCCCGCCGTCCTTGCCTCTTTCCCGCTGGCATTGCCTCTTTCCCGCCGGCATTGCCTCTTTCCCGCCGGCCTTGCCTCTTTCCCCCCAGCCTTGCATCTTTCCCTCCAGCCTTTCCCGCCGGCCTTTCGTCTTTCCCGCCGGCCTTGCGTCTTTCCCGCTGGCCCTGCGTCTTTCCCGCCAGCCTTGCCTCTTTCCCGCCGGCCTTGCCTCTTTCCCGCCGGCCTTGCCTCTTTCCCGCCGGCCTTGCCTCTTTCCCGCCGACCTTGCCTCTTTCCCGCCGGCATTGCCTCTTTCCCCCCGGCATTGCCTCTTTCCCGCCGGCCTTGCCTCTTTCCCCCCGGCCTTGCATCTTTCCCTCTGGCATTTCCCGCCGGCCTTGCGTCTTTCCCGCCGGCCCTGCGACATTCCCGCCGGCCTTGCCTCTTTCCCGCCGGCCTTGCCTCTTTCCCGCCGGCCTTGCCTCTTTCCCGCCGGCCTTGCCTCTTTCCCGCCGGCATTGCCTCTTTACCCCCGGCATTGCCTCTTTCCCGCCGGCCTTGCCTCTTTCCCGCCGGCCTTGCCTCTTTCCCGCCGGCCTTGCCTCTTTCCCGCCGGCCTTGCATCTTTCCCTCCGGCCTTTCCCGCCGGCCTTTCGTCTTTCCCGCCGGCCTTGCGTCTTTCCCGCCGGCCTTGCCTCTTTCCCACCGGCATTGCCTCTTTCCCCCCGGCATTGCCTCTTTCCCCCCGGCCTTGCATCTTTCCCTCCGGCCTTTCCCGCGGGCCTTTCGTCTTTCCCGCCGGCCTTGCGTCTTTCTCGCCGGCCTTGCCTCTTTCCCGCCGGCGTTGCCTCTTTCCCGCTGGCATTGCCTCTTTCCCGCCGGCATTGCCTCTTTCCCGCCGGCCTTGCCTCTTTCCCGCCGGCCTTGCATCTTTCCCTCCGGTCTTTCCCGCCGGCCTTGCGTCTTTCCCGCCGGCCTTGCGTCTTTCCCGTCGGCCTTGCGTCTTTCCCGCCGGCCTTGCCTCTTTCCCGCCGGCCTTGCCTCTTTCCCGCCGGCCTTGCCTCTTTCCTGCCGGCCTTGCCTCTTTCCCGCTGGCCTTGCCTCTTTCCCGCCGGCCTTGCCTCTTTCCCGCCGGCCTTGCCTCTTTCCCGCCGGCCTTGCCTCTTTGCCGCCGGCCTTGCCTCTTTCCCGCCAGCCTCGCCTCTTTCCCGCCAGCCTCGCCTCTTTCCCGCCGGCCTTGCCTCTTTCCCGCCGGCTTTGCCTCTTTCCCGCCGGCTTTGCCTCATTCCCGCCGGCCTTACGTCTTTCCATCTGGCCTTGCGTCTTTCCCGCCTGCCTTGCGTCTTTCCCGCCGGCCTTGCGTCTTTCCCGCCGGCCTTGCGTCTTTCCCGCCGGCCTTGCCTCTTTCCCGCCGGCCTTGCCTCTTAACCCGCCGGCCTTGCCTCTTTCCCGCTGGCCTTTCCTCTTTCCCGCCGACTTTGCCTCTTTGCCGCCGGCCTTGCCTCTTTCCCGCCGGCCTTGCCTCTTTCCTGCCGGCTTTGCCTCTTTCCCGCCGGCTTTGCCTCATTCCTGCCGGCCTTCCGTCTTTCCATCTGGCCTTACGTCTTTCCCTCCGGCCTTACATCTTTCCCTCCGGCCTTACGTCTTTCCCTCCGGTCTTGCCTCTTTCACTCCAGCCTTACCTCTTTCCCTCCAGCCTTGCCTCTTTCCCGCCGGCCTTGCCTCTTTCCAGCCGGCCTTGCGTCTTTCCCGCCGGCCTTGCGTATTTCCCGCCGGCCTTGCGTCTTTCCCGCCGGCCTTGCATCTTTCCCTCCGGCCTTTCCCGCCTTTCGTCTTTCCCGCCGGCCTTGCCTCTTTCCCGCCGGCCTTGCCTCTTTCCCGCCGGCCTTGCCTCTTTCCCGCCGGCCTTGCCTCTTTCCCGCCGGCCTTGCGTCTTTCCCGCCGGCCTTGCCTCTTTCCCGCCGGCCTTGCGTCTTTCCCGCCGGCCTTGCCTCTTTCCCGCCGGCCTTGCCTCTTTCCCGCCGGCCTTGCCTCTTTCCCGCCGGCCTTGCCTCTTTCCCGCCGGCCTTGCCTCCTTCCCGCCGGCCTTGCCTCTTTCCCGCCGGCCTTGCCTCATTCCCGCCGGCCTTGCCTCTTTCCCGCCGGCCTTGCGTCTTTCCCGCCGGCCTTACGTCTTTCCCGCCGGCCTTGCGTCTTTCCCGCCGGCCTTGCGTCTTTCCCGCCGGCCTTGCGTCTTTCCCGCGGCCCTGCGTCTTTCCCGCCGGCCTTGCCTCTTTCCCGCCGGCCTTGCCTCTTTCCCGCCGGCCTTGCCTCTTTCCCGCCGGCCTTGCCTCTTTCCCGCTGGCATTGCCTCTTTCCCGCCGGCATTGCCTCTTTCCCGCCGGCCTTGCCTCTTTCCCCCCAGCCTTGCATCTTTCCCTCCAGCCTTTCCCGCCGGCCTTTCGTCTTTCCCGCCGGCCTTGCGTCTTTCCCGCTGGCCCTGCGTCTTTCCCGCCAGCCTTGCCTCTTTCCCGCCGGCCTTGCCTCTTTCCCGCCGGCCTTGCCTCTTTCCCGCCGGCCTTGCCTCTTTCCCGCCGGCATTGCCTCTTTCCCCCCGGCATTGCCTCTTTCCCGCCGGCCTTGCCTCTTTCCCCCCGGCCTTGCATCTTTCCCTCTGGCATTTCCCGCCGGCCTTGCGTCTTTCCCGCCGGCCCTGCGACATTCCCGCCGGCCTTGCCTCTTTCCCGCCGGCCTTGCCTCTTTCCCGCCGGCCTTGCCTCTTTCCCGCCGGCCTTGCCTCTTTCCCGCCGGCATTGCCTCTTTACCCCCGGCATTGCCTCTTTCCCGCCGGCCTTGCCTCTTTCCCGCCGGCCTTGCCTCTTTCCCGCCGGCCTTGCCTCTTTCCCGCCGGCCTTGCATCTTTCCCTCCGGCCTTTCCCGCCGGCCTTTCGTCTTTCCCGCCGGCCTTGCGTCTTTCCCGCCGGCCTTGCCTCTTTCCCACCGGCATTGCCTCTTTCCCCCCGGCATTGCCTCTTTCCCCCCGGCCTTGCATCTTTCCCTCCGGCCTTTCCCGCGGGCCTTTCGTCTTTCCCGCCGGCCTTGCCTCTTTCTCGCCGGCCTTGCCTCTTTCCCGCCGGCCTTGCCTCTTTCCCGCTGGCATTGCCTCTTTCCCCCCGGCATTGCCTCTTTCCCGCCGGCCTTGCCTCTTTCCCCCCGGCCTTGCATCTTTCCCTCCGGTCTTTCCCGCCGGCCTTGCGTCTTTCCCGCCGGCCTTGCGTCTTTCCCGTCGGCCTTGCGTCTTTCCCGACGGCCTTGCCTCTTTCCCGCTGGCCTTGCCTCTTTCCCGCCGGCCTTGCCTCTTTCCCGCCGGCCTTGCCTCTTTCCCGCTGGCCTTGCCTCTTTCCCGCCGGCCTTGCCTCCTTCCCGCCGGCCTTGCCTCTTTCCCGCCGGCCTTGCCTCTTTGCCGCCGGCCTTGCCTCTTTCCCGCCAGCCTCGCCTCTTTCCCGCCAGCCTCGCCTCTTTCCCGCCGGCCTTGCCTCTTTCCCGCCGGCTTTGCCTCTTTCCCGCCGGCTTTGCCTCATTCCCGCCGGCCTTACGTCTTTCCATCTGGCCTTGCGTCTTTCCCGCCTGCCTTGCGTCTTTCCCGCCGGCCTTGCCTCTTTCCCGCCGGCCTTGCGTCTTTCCCGCCGGCCTTGCCTCTTTCCCGCCGGCCTTGCCTCTTAACCCGCCGGCCTTGCCTCTTTCCCGCTGGCCTTTCCTCTTTCCCGCCGACTTTGCCTCTTTGCCGCCGGCCTTGCCTCTTTCCCGCCGGCCTTGCCTCTTTCCTGCCGGCTTTGCCTCTTTCCCGCCGGCTTTGCCTCTTTCCCGCCGGCCTTCCGTCTTTCCATCTGGCCTTACGTCTTTCCCTCCGGCCTTACATCTTTCCCTCCGGCCTTACGTCTTTCCCTCCGGTCTTGCCTCTTTCACTCCAGCCTTACCTCTTTCCCTCCAGCCTTGCCTCTTTCCCGGCCTTGCGTCTTTCCAGCCGGCCTTGCGTCTTTCCCGCCGGCCTTGCGTATTTCCCGCCGGCCTTGCGTCTTTCCCGCCGGCCTTGCGTCTTTCCCGCCTGCCTTGCCTCTTTCCCGCCGGCCTTGCCTCTTTCCCGCCGGCCTTGCCTCTTTCCCGCCGGCCTTGCCTCTTTCCCGCCGGCCTTGCCTCTTTCCCGCCGGCCTTGCCTCTTTCCCGCCGGCCTTGCCTCTTTCCCGCCGGCCTTGCCTCTTTCCCGCCGGCCTTGCCTCTTTCCTGCCGGCTTTACCTCTTTCCCGCCGGCTTTGCCTCATTCCCGACGGCCTTACGTCTTTCCCTCTGGCCTTACGTCTCTCCCTCCGGCCTTACGTCTTTCACTCCAGCCTTACCTCTTTCCCTCCAGCCTTGCCTCTTTCCCGCCGGCCTTGCCTCTTTCCCGCCGGCCTTGCCTCTTTCCCGCCGGCCTTGCGTCTTTCCCGCCGGCCTTGCGTCTTTCCCGCCGGCCTTGCCTCTTTCCCGCCGGCCTTGCCTCTTTCCCGCCGGCCTTGCCTCTTTCCCGCCGGCCTTGCCTCTTTCCCGCCGGCCTTGCCTCCTTCCCGCCGGCCTTGCCTCTTTCCCGCCGGCCTTGCCTCATTCCCGCCGGCCTTGCCTCTTTCCCGCCGGCCTTGCGTCTTTCCCGCCGGCCTTAGGTCTTTCCCGCCGGCCTTGCGTCTTTCCCGCCGGCCTTGCGTCTTTCCCGCCGGCCCTGCGTCTTTCCCGCCGGCCTTGTCTCTTTCCCGCCGGCCTTGCCTCTTTCCCGCCGGCCTTGCCTCTTTCCCGCCGGCCTTGCCTCTTTCCCGCTGGCATTGCCTCTTTCACGCCGGCATTGCCTCTTTCCCGCCGGCCTTGCCTCTTTCCCCCCAGCCTTGCATCTTTCCCTCCGGCCTTTCCCGCCGGCCTTTCGTCTTTCCCGCCGGCCTTGCCTCTTTCCCGCCGGCCTTGCCTCTTTCCCGCCGGCCTTGCCTCTTTCCCGCCGGCCTTGCGTCTTTCCCGCCGGCCTTGCCTCTTTCCCGCCGGCCTTGCCTCTTTCCCGCCGGCCTTGCCTCTTTCCCGCCGGCCTTGCCTCTTTCCCGCCGGCCTTGCCTCTTTCCCGCCGGCATTGCCTCTTTCCCCCCGGCATTGCCTCTTTCCCGCCGGCCTTGCCTCTTTCCCGCCGGCCTTGCCTCTTTCCCGCCGGCCTTGCCTCTTTCCCGCCGGCCTTGCCTCTTTCCCGCCGGCTTTGCCTCATTCCCGACGGCCTTACGTCTTTCCCTCTGGCCTGACGTCTCTCCCTCCGGCC
>JAVVLW010000018.1:1442694-1467694 GCA_034401795.1 Chaetoderma sp. LZ-2023a
ATCGGATAACACCACCGATGTATGAGAGATGACCGAATGTCATATGCGCTCCCACCCCTCCTTCCTGGGAGGAAGAGTCGACTGACCTCAATGTCCTATACGCTCTCTACGTACAAGTGCCATGTACTACAGGACAGAGACGAAAAAGCTCCATTTTCGTAACTCTCAACAATGAACCACACAAATACACAAACCATCACCATATTAATAACGGGTAATCGTGACAATACAATCAACAACGGACAACACATGAACAAGACTGACCTTGTTGAAAATGGCTGCTGACATCATCTTCCCATTGGTAAAGACTGATGCAGGCCCAAAAAAGTGGGTGTTTCCATAAATTAATTGTGAAATATATAAGTAATGAGGAAAAACCTCCTCAAAAAATATAAACCGATTTATTTTTTCAAAACCGACAAGGCGAGAGGATTAGAGGTGTCACGGAGATAATGGTCTGTAAAACTTGACTCACAGTGCCACTGAGCCACCGACATAATATCATCCACAGGGACCCCATTAAATAGGGCCGTGGATGTCACTACGCCGCGGACACTGTGAGCCTTGGCCACGTCAACCTGCTTCCCGGTGGCGGATTTATGGCAAAACTGAATGCATTCCACAATCCACCTGGAAATGGTGTCCTTAGAAGCCCTCCCATGGGGTTCAATATATGACAACCATAACGCTGACTGGTCGGTGCGCCATGCCGCCGTACGTTGTTTGTACCGGCGCAGCGCCCGGACGGGACACCATGCTTTAGAATTAGGATCATATCTAGTTAAAGCAGGCAAAATAATAGGTTGACCTGGATATTTCAACGACTGATTTTTAGCCAAGAAATTAATCCTAGGTAGCAGCTTAAGGCCTTCCCCTGAAACCACAAAACGGTCATCCTCGGCTGATAAGGCATGAATTTCACTCCTACGCCTAGCCGAGGCCGCAGCAATTAAAAACACAGTCTTCAGTGTTAATAGTTTCATAGAAATGGAACTAAGTGGTTCAAAAGGCTTATCACCTAGTACTTGAAGCACTAGCGATAAACTCCAAGACGGAATCACAGGTGGATTCCTTGGTCTTAGATTGCCCATGCCTTTAATTAATACATTCAATGTATTCACTTCATCACTTCCCCTCTTAGCCAAGCAAGGAATAACAGACATTAATGCTGACTTATAACCAGCAATAGAGTTAGGCTTGAGGCTATAGGCATCATAGAGGTGACAGAGGAAATCAGCTACTACTTGAATAGATGAATCCATTGGATCAATACATCTATTTGAGCACCATTCTGCAAATCTGTTGATTTTATAATTATATGCTCTGGAGGTTGACCCCCTCCTGGCTTTGGCCATAAACATGGCTGCTTGCTCAGAAAAGCCCTCCTTAATTCTAGATTCCTTGACAACATCCACGCAGTCAATCTGAACATTGACGGATTGTTGTGAAGGGCCTTGCCCTGGAAGATAATATCGTCCATCAGAGGCAGAGGAACCGGATTGCAGACCAGAAGGTCCAGCAGATCCGTATACCATGATCGGCTTGGCCAATCCGGGGCGATCAGAAGCACTTGGCATTCCTCTTGTCTGATTTTCTGAAGAATTTTTGGAATCAGGATTGCTGGAGGGAATGCGTATGCATACATTCTCCTCCAGCTGATAGCTAACGCATCTGTTGCGAAAGCGCTTGGATCCGGAATCGGAGAGACGTACGTCGTCATCTTCGCATTCTTCTTCGTTGCGAACAAATCGATGTTGGGTTTCCCCCAATGGTCGAACAGACGATCCGCCACACATTGATTTAGTTGCCATTCCGTGGGTAAAACACTCATCCTTCGGCTCAATGAGTCTGCTAGCAGGTTTAACCTTCCCGGAATATGAACTGCTTTCAAGGTAATCTGGTGATCCAGACACCAACAAAGCAGTTCCCATGTCATCATACAGAGACTGGGCGACTTCGTTCCGCCCTGGCGGTTTATGTAAGTCACAACTGTTGAGTTGTCTGAACGAATAAGAACAATCTTGCCCTGAACTTTCTGTAAGAAATGTTCCAGGCCCAGGACTACTGCTCTTAGCTCCAGTAGATTTATATGTTCCTTTGACTGTTCCAGATTCCAAAGCCCTGATATCGTGGATTCTTCCAGGCAAGCTCCCCAGCCCTCCATCGATGCATCTGTATACACAGTCACCTGAGGGTGGGGAGGGGTTAGCAAAACCCCCGGCAAGAGATTCTCTGTATTCAACCACCATTGCAGGTGGTGAATCAGAGGCGCCAACACTGACACATTCGAGTCCAGCGAACCTGTACTCTGGGTCCATTGTGTCATGAGAAACAACTGGATCGGCCGCCTGCGTAAGGCGGCCTGAGGAATGACTGGTTCCAACGAAACCATCAACCCCAGCATTCTCAAGTAAACCCGTGCCAGGACATGACGACTGTCGCACACTGACTGAATCAACGAGATGAGTTTTTGAACTCTCTCCTGAGTAGGATAAACATATCCTGTCTCTAGATCGAAGAACATCCCCAGGTAAACAAACTTCTGGGATGGAGTCAGCTCTGATTTTGGGAAATTGATCAACCAGCCCAAGTCTGTGAGAATTTTCAAAACAATCTCCAGATTGGCGGACAAACTTTCCCGGGTGTGCGCTTTCAACAGCCAGTCGTCTATGTACGTGTGGACTGCTATGCTTCTCCTGCGGAGGTATGCTGTGATCGCAAGAACCACACGGGTGAAAACCCGAGGAGCCGTGGAAATTCCGAAGGGCAACACCCTGAATTCCCACTGTCTGCCCTGGAATGCAAATCTCAGGAAGCGACAGAAACTCCCGTGGATGGGGATGTGGAAATAAGCGTCCTTCAAATCTATCGACGCCGTCCACATCCCCCTCTCCAACCCCGCCAACACCGAGCGCACCGTTTCCATCTTGAAACTGGGCGTCTCGATGAACTTGTTCAATGGCTTGAGGTTGAGAATCGGTCTCCACCCTCCGGTGCGTTTTGTTACTAAGAACAGGGTTGAATAGAAGCCCGGACACCTTTGTGCCGGCTGAATAGCTCCCTTTTGTATGAGGGAATTTATCTCCTCCTCGATACACAACCTTTGCTCTGGATCCCTCGGAATGGGAGTCCAGACTGGCACCAGAGACAGTCGCGACGGCGGGCCTGTCACCCACTCTGGATGATACCCGACGGAAAGCCATCGCAAGACTAAACGGTCCTGAGTTAACCGTTCCCACTCTTGCATGTGGCCGGCTAGCCGGCCTCCCACCGGCCCACCTAGGGACCGCGGTGGACACGAGGCATGCAAGAGCGGCACTGTCTCCGTCGCCATACACACCGGCGTGGTTCTTACCGCGGTAAGCGTACTGTCAGGAACGATAACCACGCCCAGATCCTCGCGCGCCCCGCCCCGCCCCGCGCGCACCTCGGTGCGCGGGCGGCTGCTTGGCTGACGGCGCCTGAGGAACCTGCGCCCCCCTCGCTGCTGGCCGAATCGCACGCGGCCGAGGCCGACGCTGCGACGGTGGCTGGCCACTGACCTGGCCAGCACCACCTCGAGCCTGCAGGGGACGATACGCCGGGGCCGCGGCGCGAGCATTAGCACGACGCAGCACATCAAACTGCTCGCGCAGCGCCCTCTGGTTATTCACCAGGGTGAACGTCTCTTGGAGGTGGCGACATCCCTCACCTCCAAAAAGACCAGGGCCCGTCATAGGCGTACGCAGTAGCCTATTGTACAGGTCCTGAGACGGGCACAGATTGTCCAGGGCAAACGTGCGTCTTGCCCTGACACTCCTGGTCACCGCCCGAGTCATACAGTCCAGCGCCAGGTTAATACCATCCTGTATGGTTCGCTGGACAGTGACCGGACTTGGCTGGCGCGATGCGGATGCCGTTACTACCCCCTGTAACAGCTGGGAGACGTGGGACAGAGCGGCAATCGAAGCCATCCCACTCTCCTCCGCATCACGCAACGGGAGCCTGGCCGCGCATCCTCACCCAAAGCCGCGCGGTCATCCACGCTGGGCTTGGGTACCACACCGTACCGCTGGTAATCCAGGGGCACGATGCGACAACGCCTGGCCACCTCGCGAGGGGCCTTCGCGAGACGTCCACTCGACTTAATGGACGACTCCGCCGCCTTGAACATGTCAACGACATGCTCCGCCAGCGGCAGAGAAGGCATAGCGTTAGCAGTCGGTTTCCCAGCTAACCACGGCGTGTGAACACGCTGGCTAGCCGACTGCTCCACGGGCAGATCAGGCCTAACGCTCACCAACCACTGGCAAGCGTCATACCAATCCTCCTCCGTGGCTAACTGCGAGCGCTCTACAAGACGGGGTCCTTCGTCTTCCTCCTGAGCGCAAGCAGTAGAGCTTGACGGCGGGTATGCTGATACACCTGGCAAGCCAGGGAAAACACGCGGGCCTGACAGCACCGGCATGAGAATATCACTGGTTTGACCAGGAGCAGGCACCGTGGCAGAGCGCGGGGTATATATAGTCTCACCACGGGCCCGGCCAGCACCAGCAACACCCTCGGCAAGCCGAGGTATGCGGTACCGCTGGCCATCAGCAGCGCCCTGGGCCACCACCTGAGCCGCGGACTTTACTCCAGGGTGAGTAAAACCGTGGAATAAGGCGCCTGTATTCCCCGCGAGGGGTGCACAAACGTCTTCATCCATGTCCACGTCGTCAGACGGCGACCCTAGCAGGTAATCCTCATTACCCTGGTCAGAAAGATTAGACCCCGGGTCAGCAAAGAGAGCTAACCCGGGCTGACCAGGAACGGTGCCATAGGAGGTACTGGCCACCGCGGCGTGCGGATACCCCTGGACTGATAAGCAGCCCGCGGGTTCCAGCGACAACCGTCCACGGTCCCCTATCGGCGCGGCAATAAGCCTGCTGCCAGGGCCGTGGAACGCCCCCTCTAATGGGGCCACCTCTGAATCGTCGAACAACGGAAGCGGACTAAGGAAAATCGATCCAGAGGCGGGGATTACCTGCTCCGAAGCCGATGATGAGGACAGTAAAGGATTTGGACCAGGAAGCATGCCACGAAGCAACCCTGGAACCAAATCCTTTACTGCCCTCTTCATCTCTCCCAACATCTCGGTCCGGAAGGCCTCCATATCCACCGCGGACGAGACCTTCCCCTTACCCTTCCTACTTACAACCTCTCGTTTCCGCTTCTTCTTCTTCTCCTCCTCCACCACCTTGTCCGTCGCCTGTAAGCAGCACAAGAATTCGGACATTAACACGCCCCCCCAGTGCTTACATATGTCACAATTAACCAATGGACCACAAGGGCTACATTGAGAGCACAGATGCGGCCAGAACTTTACATGAATAAAACGACCACAGGACGCGCAACCCGGTCCCTGAAACAGGGCAAAGGACAAGGAGTATGAGCAACTAGTTAAGCTTAGAAACTCAATCCAACTCAAAGAGAAGGAAAACGATCATAAAGATCAATATACATCAGAAACCAGCATAGCGCTTGAATAGCTGATAAACACATAGCCAGGCTGATTATGACGTCATTAATCCCGTGACAGGAAAAAATTCGATCCCAACAAAACATCCAAGTGCAAGGACGAATTGTATGCTGAATGGATAAGTCGACTACACAACCATCAGATACATATAGATAACTCTTTTCTGGCAAAAATGTTAATTATCTCCCTTTGTTTGTTTACAATAATTAACATCACCACATTATCAATAACTAGATACCTGACACTTTGTATAGACAAACCATCCAACGTGACGAACCGGAGAACTCCACCATCTGCACGCCTCTTAACTCTCTCCACCTCATGGGGAAGGAATTGGATCAAGAGGGCAAAGTGAGAAGACCTTTATACTAGGCCTCCAACTCACTGGACATATTTTTCATTTGGTTAGATAACCTAACAGAGTTAGTAGGAAATGGAACCATGGTGGAGAGAAAACTAACTCTCTGCTACTGTGAAGCGACCACCTAGCGTCATACAGACCTGTGGACATAAACAGAAAGAGAAATTAGTCATAGGTAGCACCGAGTTGACATAAACCAACTAACCAAGGCGCTTATCACGGTAACCGCGAGTCCCGGAAACACAATACACCGGGAAGAAAACTCGCTAATTTTACTAGAAGTCACCTGATTTAAAGGTCCTAAGTCCCCCTTTGGCGAATCGTTCCGTCCTGCCATCCAAATCAGTGACTATCACACCAAAAAACACCACTTAAACAGTCTAAGATCAAGGAAAAGCTATTGCAACAAAAAGACATGTGTGAACTCTCTGCCAATAATCTAGCAAAGAGGTAGTGCTAGTCTGCGCATGCGCGGTGGTGGGGCTGGCATCCGCCAGACTACGCTCTGACTCCCTGCCCAGTAGGGGCACCTAACTGTTTTAAATCTGAGTGTTTATTGTGTGAAAGCCAATATTTAGCAATATCAAAAGTATTAGGGAGGTAAGTATACTCTTGAAGTGAAATCCACAAAGCACTAGGACTGTAAGTGCTGCGCACAGACTAACCAACCACTAACTCCACAAAGCACTTGGACTGTAAGTGCTGCGCACAGACTAACCAACCACTAACTCCACAAAGCACTTGGACTGTAAGTGCTGCGCACAGACTAACCAACCACTAACTCCACAAAGCACTTGGACTGTAAGTGCTGCGCACAGACTGACCAACCACTAACTCCACAAAGCACTTGGACTGTAAGTGCTGCGCACAGACTAACCAACCACTAACTCCACAAAGCACTTGGACTGTAAGTGCTGCGCACAGACTAACCAACCACTAACTCCACAAAGCACTTGGACTGTAAGTGCTGCGCACAGACTGACCAACCACTAACTCCACAAAGCACTTGGACTGTAAGTGCTGCGCACAGACTGACCAACCACTAACTCCACAAAGCACTTGGACTGTAAGTGCTGCGCACAGACTGACCAACCGATACACAAGAGGCCAAAAAACCAACAGACAAAGGAAGTTACAATTTAGCATTAAAAAAAAACAACCCTACTGTTGTACATTATTAATCTAAATATGAATTAATGCAGTGGCTTATTCAATAAACACATGACTGCTGCTATTCTACTGAGAAAATTCATTAGTATAATATATTTGAAAACAATAAGTTGATAAACTACAATCAAACTTGTCTTATGTGCCCACCTGATCAAGCACAAATACATGGTTATGAAAGACAGGTGGTCTTATTACAAGTTACACACCATAGAATGTGTTATTATGGGGCCACAAGATCGTGGTTCATTAAGATAGGTGGTCTTATGACCATATGCCTTAAGGAACCACCATCTTTGCCCCCAAACTATAGGTGGTCTTTCAAGCAGGTTTGACTGTAAACCTTAGAGCATTGAAACATTAAACTCTAAAATTTAATTTCCATTCATATGACAACTGGTGTTCAGCTTTGAAACAATATTGCTGTAATTTCCTGCTGTCTATGGTTACATCAATATTATTACGAAGATGAACGGCAGTCTTTTATTTTAAATTTTTTCGACTAACTCTGTAATAATAGCCTTTAGTTGCTGAATTTTGTCAAGAAAATTTAAATATTTTCATATAGAATGTTTATTTGCAGGCCAAGGTTATTTTAGAAAATTTACTACTGGAATGACTGGCTCGTTTACAGAGCCAGTCATTCTAGTGGTAAATTTAAAAAAAAAATTTGCCAGCTTCATCATGAAAGGGTTAAAAGTGGCGTAATAAGGGATATCTTAATCCACGTTCAGCATTAGCTAATAATCAAATACGAACATTCCGAAAAACATAAAACTCAAAACATAAATCACACTCTGAAAGCTCTATCTCCAGTCCTTACCCCGTCCTTCTTGCTCTTCTCAATGGCCAGGTCTTTCTGGTATTTATTAGCATTCTCCTCTTCAACATTTGGAAGATGTGCATTTTCATGCGTCAAAGCATTGTATGTAGTGAGGGGATCGCCACGATCTATAGCTTGGTTTATCAAAGCTACTGCTGATAGAACTGTCAAACAACAACACAGAGATAGTCACACATTGACGACGAATGTTCCCGATTTCCACAATATAAATTTAACCGATTTATATATAGCCAATTTCTCTAAATGTGTCGCCATCATACCAATTGGTTTATTCCCTATATATATTTAATAATCCCCAAAACTCTTTATCAGCCAGACTAAATGTTAATTTATAAAAAGAACAATTACAGATCATACAACTGATACATTTGCATATCAAAGCAATTTAAAAGTCCCTGCAGAATATTAACGGTTGAATTGTGTGAATATTCTAAGATTAATTTGATTTACAGGTATTGCTGTCTAAGTCTTAAAATGATAAATCTAGGACTAAAAGTTTTTGAACATACATACTTGTCACCCCTCCAAATATCTCATCATAGTCAAGATCCGCCTGCAAAATATGAAAAGGTGTTAAATACATAGATAGTGTGTGACAGAGTAAGGTACCAAGAAACCAGTAAGCTAGGATAGCGCACAAAGGATAAGTAGAAAATACGGTCAGAGTAGGGATGGAGAAGTACAGAATGAAACCCTAAGTGAGGTCAGAGTGGGTACAGTGAAAGTCAGCGGCTAATACGATCAAATTTCTTGTTTCTGGCCCATAAGGGGTAAAGGGTTAAACTTTCTACTGGTATGACTGGCAGACTCTTAACCCTTTAATGGCCAAATTTGGTCAAGGAAATCAAATTATCTCCTTATTTGAATGCCCATCTGCAGGTAAAGAGAAGAGTATTTTTGAAAATTTACCACTAGAATGACTGGCTCGATTAGCGAGCCAGCTATTTAAGTGGTAAGTTTTCAAAAATATTCTCCTCTTTACCTGCCAATGAACATTCCTCAAGACTACTGGAGAGGTCAGGTTTGGCCGGCTTGACCATTAAAGGGTTAATGGTCCGAGATTGTCAAAAATACATTCTTCTTGCATGCATCGTACAGCTCAATAACAACCTATAACTAAAATCATGCCTAGTATAAAGGAATGAGAACTGGTTTATAACGAAGGTGTAAGCATTTTGCATGGTGGTGCATTGGCCTGTTTCACACTTTCTGACGATGTATTTGTCTTGTAAATGTGGCATGACAAAATTTACTTCCAATTTTCATGCTGTCAACAAAACTGACTTTAAATGTATAAGAGATTGTTATTGGTCGAGGCCAGCAATATCAAAATGCATATTGAGTCTCATCTTCTAATTCCGATTCATTTCTCAGAAGTCCGAGAGGCAATAATGATTGATAAGATTTTCGTTATTTATTTCTAACTCACATTCGTCTTTTAGTAAATACATTCAAAACAATTTTTCGCCACATGTCCAGAATTCTCATGCGGCTAAATCCTAATGTCGTTCTTTCAGTCACATCATGTTTTTTAATCTTATCTCAGTTATATCTGAGCTGTATTGTAGATGGTTGTTGCCTGAGGTAAATGGTCCTCTCCCCTAACTGCATCATGCATATTAAAAATCTGGTGGTGGTAGGGTTGGTGGTGGGTGGGTGTTGTTATTTGATAATCAGACCTGTTTCTCATCTCTCATACTGATGAATTCCTCCATGTATAGGCTGCTAGCAAAGCCGTGTGTAGAAGGGAATTCTGCCGCTGGCACTTGAAGAGATTTAATTAATAAATCCAGGTCATTCTCATTAATAGCTTTATTAATGCAATTAACTGCCTGTGATCCTGAAAAAGAAATTATTGCAGCAGTTTAGAACGTGTCAATGATTAACCATTCAATTCCACCTATTATGTGAACCAGTGTGCATTTTGCAAGAAATGTTGACAGAAGCTGGTGCTGTTTAAGAATGCAACAGCTACTGTCTTTTTTTTTTTACCACGTGAGATGCGCTATGTTGAAAAGGATGCAGATTGCTCATCAGACCTGCTCAAAAACGACCACCCACATGACTTAAAGAGACACCTTCTTGCTGTACCATAATGTACTTGGCTTATGCACTGGTCTCTAAAAACATTCAGAAAATTCTTTGAATAATTTATAACGTTGGGTGGGGAACAGAGGGGTAGGGGGGGACAGCCTACTGGCTAATGGCTCTTTAACCATATGGCTGGTGCCTAGAGACTCCATGGTGTGCAGATTATATATCCTGTATGCTTCTTTTTCATCTCATGATTGGAGTGTTTATGTTTGCACATGGGTCCCCTCTTAGAACCTGAGTGATGCAGTAAGAAGCATGCTCCGTTCTATGGTTAGGTATTGCTGTATTGCTCTTGAATCCTGTCACTGTTTCCCCTGCTTCAGTCTTGGGAAAGTAGTGCTGAGCTATAGGGGAGTCTTTTTGGACATTTGGTAGGGGGGGGGTACCTATCGGCCCCTTCTCATGCTACTTCTGTGAGAAGAATTAGCTTTGAAATGGAGCGCAGGCATATCTCTGGGTGGAGATTGTCTGTATTGGCTCCTACCATATTTTACTCATTAATTAAAATTGGTAAAACGTGTTAAGCCACGTCACTGAAGAATACCTGACGCTTGTCATGGGTTGGAGGATGAAAGTCAGATGCCTGACACGGGTGCAGTGCCTCCTATTTATAGGCCACGGAACCCCGGCAAGGGTCCCCAAGTAAGAACAATCAGTGAGCAAGTGCGTGCACATGCTCAGTGGTAGCGACCCTTGCCGGGGTTCCGTGGCCTATAAATAGGAGGCACTGCACCAGTGTCAGGCATCTGACTTTTATCCTCCAACCCAAGACAAGCGTCAGGTATACTTCAGCGACGTGGCTTAACACGTTTTACCATTTCAGAACTATTCATTTGCAGACCAGGCTAAGCAGAGGCTAAGAAAATTATCACAGGATTGCTATGCTCAGTAACCAGCCATTCTCGTGTCTAAGGCCGTGTTCTCATGAGAGAGTTAATCAGGAATAATGCCATAGTGAAGTATGGCGTTATTCCTAATTAACTCTCTCGTGAGAACACGGCCTTAGTCTTCTAAAAAATAATGTTCCTAGTCATTAACAAATTGGAAATATTAACACTTTTAATGATCATATTGGTATATTATTATCATATTAGATAATTTATAGATCTTACTCTGATAGTCGACATCGGCTTCCAGATTGCCGGTCGAGACACCCTGCTGAATCTCATCTTTGTCCAACATCACGTCCTCACCATGGTTATTGTTCTGGACGAATAAACAACGGAAAACGTCAACATTTTATCTCCACCCCACCCTCTCCACATCTATCACCCATCCATTGTGTCAAAATTATATATACCCAAGGGCCTTCCAGGCTTCGAGCAATGGGCTCAGATAGGTAAACATAGAGGCAATCCATTAACCCCTTAAACCTTATCACTCTGATGTCCAGTTTAAATTTTCAAATTAATTTAAAAGATGAACTGGTGTTAATTTTTCAACAAATTTGGTGAAAAATGTTGCTGTCTATCGTCCAACAAAATTGTTGAAAAATGTACACCAGTTTATTTGCTACTGACGCAGTAAAAAATAAAATATTAAAACCAGAGTGCTAAGTGTTAACACCTAACTTGTTCAAGAAAATTTCAATTTTCACATCGACCATATTAATTTGGAGACCAAGAGACAATTTTTTAAAATTTACAACTGCAATGACTGCCTCGGTTATCGAGCCAGTCATTCCAGTGGTGAATTTAAAAAAATAGTCTTCTCTTGGTCCGCAAATGGACACTTCCCAAGACCAGTGCAGAAGCACTTTTTGCCCGACTTGAGTGTTAAAACGGTAAAAAGTACAGACTTGTTTTTCTGTGAGCATATATTGCAATGTTAATCTTTTAAAACTCACACAGCAGAAATGACAAATTCTCAATGATGTAAGGAATACTCTGTTGGATATTTTGAAACAAATTTGACTGGGAGCCGTCGATACTTACGGCAGAAATAAGCTCCAGTCGAATTAGATTAAAAATGTCATGTCAGTTTACATGTAGACTATTTTTGAAAATTTACAACTGGAATGACTGCATAGATTATCGAGCCAGTAATTCCAATGGTAAATTTTCAAAAATAATCTCTTAGGCTAAAGGAAACTAGCGGAGATAAACTCTGATCATAAATTATATATTATACTTGAGTCACTTGATAATAAATATAATTTCCATGTATCCATCAGAAGATGCACACATTCTATAGTATATTTAGTTCTATGGTGAGCCCTTTAACACTCATATCAGCCAAACACAGCTTCTTCAGTCGTCTCGTCTTGAGAAATGTCCATTTGCAGACCAAGAGAAGACTATTTTTGAAAATTTACCACTGGAATGACTGGCTCGATAACCGAGCCAGTCATTCCAGTGGTAAATTTTCAAAAAATAGTCTTTTTTTGGGGTCAGCAAATGGACATCTTATGAGAAAACTTAAAATTTTTTGGAACAAATTCGAGGGTTAAAGGTTTAAACAGTCAAGACAAGCATTGACAGGGAATTGAACCGACAACGCCTAGCGTCATAGCCCGCAAACGCTTCCACCAGACCAATGCCGCTAGGCGCTGCGGGTTCCCTTCCCAATCAATGCTAATATACCGCAATGTGACGAATACTTGTATAAACAATCAAGACGAGGTACATCTGCTACCTTTTTCAGCTCCCTAAGTTCGAGAAGCTTATTCATGTAAAAGTCGATGTTATCACTTGTGATATTTCTTAGTCCTAAATGAGCCGATCTCAAACACTCCATCAACCGCTCTCTGTCATGCTTGTCCAGAGCATCATTTAACTGGTCTAAAGCTTGATGAACTGAAATTCAGATTACAACAGAAATTCACGTACATTTATAAAATAAGAATTCTCAATTTCTCATTAAGTATATAAATACATGCGTTGTGTTTACCGAATTACTATAAATTATACCATTAAATTGTGTTGAATATTTTGAAAATGATTTGACTGAAATCTGTTGCTTCCAAGGCTGTCAATAATCTCTAACACACACTCCCACCTGGGGTCTGTTAACGCCCGATGTGTCGACTGACAGATATGCTCCTGTAAGAATTCAGACTGGTACCGAACAATCCCAAGTGGTCTCCAATGTGGATTGTGTAATAATCTAAGCCTTCATATATTTGAAACCAGCTTATCTTTTTAGCACCTCAGTTTAATTAACATTTTACTTATCATATACATTGATCAGGGGAGATTTCTTTTGAACTTACAAATTAATTATCTCAAGGCTAAAGAAAATATATATTCGAAAGAATTTTACTAATACAATTCCATTAAAGAGCCTGTCATCTCTGAGAAATGTTTTCAAATATTAACCCTCTAACACTCATATCGGCCAAAAATGGCTTCACCAGTGGTCTTGAGAAATGTCCATTTGCAGATGAAGACAAGAGTATTTTTGAAAATTTACCACTGGACTGACTGGCCCGATAACCGAGCCAGTCATTCCAGCGGTAAATTTTCAAAAATACTCTTCTCTTCATCTGCAAATTGAAATTTTCTATGAGAAAATTGAAATTTTGGCGGGCTAAAGGGTTAATGTTGTCCTTTGGACCTTTGCATGAACTGCCATGTAAAGCCATAGAGATTATCTCCCTCGGTGCAAGCGAGATACAACAGTTAAACCTACCATTGACTTTATTAAGATTGCCCTGGATTTCTGCTTGTGTCAGTAGCTCATCATAAGCATCAGAGTCATATGTTTTATCAGGGTCTATACTCTGGAAAGAAAATATATATATATAATTTATTTGAAATGTCCGAAAACCTGAGAAAACACATAATATTCCAAGCAGGTATCATGTAGACATTACCTAGGTCATATGTGGTGAAGGAGAAGAGCTACCTGTGTCCAGTTTATTGAACTCTGATGGTCGATTAAACTGTCTTAGAACACATTTTGCTGGATAACACGTAGCTCATGACTTGAAACTATGCATCTGGGAATCCTGAATTTTAAGTTACCCTATCAAGATCTCAGACTTGATGCAGCAGATTACTCATGATGAACGGTGCATATTAGGATGCATATTGTAATCATTTAATGCTCAAGACGACCAAAACCGGCATCTGCGGTGGTTGTGATAAATGTCCATTTGTAGGTCAAAAGATTATTTTTGAAAATTTATCACTGTAATGAATAGCTCTATGATGGAGCCAGTTAGTGGTTGACTCTTACCACTGTGATGTCAAGATTTTTAATTTTAAAATTAAATTAAAAGATGAACTGGTGTTAGTTTTTAAACAAATTTGGTGGAAGATCGTCCACCAAAATTGTTTTATAATGTACACCGGTTTCCTTGCTACAGGCACAATAAAAAGATTGATTGTTGAGATCAGAGTGGTAATGGTTAAATTTCAGATATAGTTATCTCTTGGTCTGAAAATTGACAATTTTGCATGAGAATATTGAAATTTTCTTGACCAAATTTGGCCGTTGGTTAAAAGTAATTTGATATGAAGATGTTGCTGCCAAGTAAAAATTATGTACAGAATATTCAACAACATTCCTGTAGGGTTATTTTTTAAATTAGCTCATGGATTTGCAAGGAAACACACAGTCAAGTTAACATTAAAATATGACAAAACTTACTTTATTCCTCGCGACGTCTAACTTTTGTTGCTTAGCGATATATAAAAAGTTCTGATACGTCTGTTCATAGCTCGGGTACAGGTTGACAAGCATAGCAGCTGGGTTCTCTAACGTTGTCATCGTAACCGATGCAACCTGGTGATCTATTGCATCATTGATAGCGATCACGGCCGCATGCACTGTGGCACAGAAAAGGAGTGAATAGAGAATAAGGGATCCATTTCTAGCTAAGCTCCACCCATTTCAAGCTAAGCTCCGCCCATGCTTTGTGTGCGTGCTGGAATCGATTTATATACTATGAATCCTCAATTCCCAGAATTCCAATTTCAAGGTAACTATACAGTTAACTGGTTGAATATTTTTAAACTAATTATGGCTGGGTGCTGTTGCTGCCTATGGTGGCAACAGCAGCCAGTTAAATTAGTTTCAAAATATTCAACAGAATGTTTATTAAATAGTAGACATACACTTGACAGACTATTCCATGTTCATGATGGATCTAGATGTCATTCATTACGCATTTTAATTGTGATGTCAGGTCTTTCCCGGGAATGTACTTTTCCTGGATCCCCAGTTTTGTGAGGGAGAACTTTTATAATTTTGCCGGCCACATTCTGTCCAGCATTGGTAGGGAAATTAAAATTTTGTGCAACTCAGTAGCCTTGGGGTTTTTTGTTATCGCTAAGATGGTCTTTGGTATGTATGTGGAACTATGCTTGCATGATTATCTGATATTATCGAAAATCACAATTTTTTTCCCAGCCACGATTTTTTACGATATGATTTTGAAAAAAATGAAATATAGCAAGAATTTTACTGTCACGCCGTATTCTGCCTATTTGTCATGTGTTTGTAGCGTAGCCTTCGATTACGGAAAGCTGTTCAATTTATTTCCAAACCAACATCTGCGAGAAGGGTGGGCTTATATTAGGAATAGGTCAAGAAAAAGTTGAAGTTCATTCTTTAAAATTGTTTTAAAAGATGGACAATAATACGAAAATTGAACGCAATTTAGCGGTACAATTTCTTGCCGCCGTACTGTATACCTCAAAACCATGATCACATGAGTGAAATTATTACCTGGGACGGTATAAATATTGTATATTTCTTAATACGTATGGTTTATAAAATCAAAATTAATCCTAAATTTGACAAGAAATGACGTTGTGAAAATATATAAATCACGTGATATTGCTTGCCTCCTGTTTTTGGAGGCAAGAGGTGGTGTGTTCACAAATGTGATAGCTAAATGAGACGCTATACACGCTTTAGCCAGCAAGGTGAACTATCCGAGATGTTTCTGAAGGCTAGCTATTATTAGTAAAAAATATAAATCACATGATTTTGCTCACTCTCCTGATTTTGGAGGCGAGAGGTGGTGCGTTCACAAATGTGATAGCTAAAAGAGACGGTATACACACTTCAGCCTGCAAGGTGAACTATCCGAGATGTTTTTGAAGGCTAACTATTATTAGTAAATGGATACTCGGTAAATGCGGATCAGATCTAAACATTAGATATCTATGGATCTAAAGTGCATTTCTAATATCACATGATTTGTACATTTTCACAAAGACGACATGAAATGTCAAATTTTTGGATTAATTTTAATGTAATAAACGATGATTATAACAGAGTACGCAATATTTATGTTGGTCAATGTAATAATTTCACTCCCGCAATGATGGGCAGGGTATACATTAATCCAAGGTGTAAGACGTAAAAAATTTACACCGGGAAATTGTGTCCTATTTTCGTGTTATTAACTATCGTTCTTTAAGCATCTTGGCGACTGGATATAAAGTTTTTGTTGAAATTTACCAATTAGAAGTTATATTCGGTTTAAATTGATATGAAAACTCATAGCGAAGCCGCCATGTCTACATAACCCAAACCATGCAGTCCAACTCAACCCAAGACCAATTCAACCCGTGAATCAAAAAAGCATCCGCTTTTTTTGCTACGAGAATTGTTAATACTTACCAGATTTACTATTATGATGTCTATTATCTAGTCTAGCTCAAAATAAACAATTAAAAACTCCGAACTTTCCATGATCCTGCCCATACTGTGTCCGGGAATTACCATAGCCTGCAGGTACCGAGTCAATTCCCAATCACAGTCAGATTCATCTTATATGTGTCTTGACAAACAGCGAAAGCAGATCAGCCTCACCTTAGCGGGGCGGCAGAAACCGGCCATAGTACATCTGGTAAGTATTAACAATTCTCGTAGAAACAAAAGCGGATGCTTTTTTATTCTACTTCGAATAATACTTACCAGATGTACTATTATGATAAACTCTGGATTTCGACAGCCAAGAAACTCCGGTGGGAGGAGGTGAGGCTCGAAACAGCTCTCATCTAAAATCCGACAGAGAAGGTTGTGAAGATACTAGAACCCCAGCATACGCTTGGGTTTCGCCATCTGAATCATAGTGCTAAACTTCCACAGTCTAGACCGTGCTCACCCCATCCCCTCCCCCACCTCATTTGCTCGCACAAATTTCAGAGGGCTGTCAAAAGGGAGCCAGCACCCACCAGACCTGTGTCAGCCCCAAGTCTCAGCTAGGGCAGTCCAGTAGAATGCAAAAGAAGCTACTACAACTTCTAATTTTGAAAAAAACATCAGTTAGATTAGATTTTCAAATTTGAATGAGTCTAATGTCTGTTGCAATGAATAAGATACTCTTGAACCAGACTTTTTACTTAATCAGTCTGGGAATTCGATTGTAAGTTAATTAATATTAGTCACTTAAACTAAGAAAACACTCACCATTCACTGAGTGCTTGGTCTTTCTTGATCATCACAGGAGCTCCGCCCAATCCACGATCGTTCACAGATCATGTGCATTACCAGTGCTAGTGCATGTGGAAGAACTCTATGATGTATGCATAAATAGTGGTCGGACGTGGCTTAGTTAAGATTCGATAAATTGGCGACGGCTACCAGATTAAGTGCGCTGGAGATGTCGCGAAGGTAGAAGTCAGTGAATGATACCTCGACATGCCATTGTGCTACAGTCATCACCTCCTCTAAAGAGACACCCTTATAAAGGGCCGATTATGTTGCTATTGCTCGGACTTGATGGGCATTCGCACAATCAATCTGCTATCCTGTTGCGATTTTATGCGACACCTGAATAGCATCGACTATCCAACGAAGCTACCCTTGGATGAAAAGGCCACCGATGATCCATGCCGAGAGCCACGGACCAGACTTCCAATACGAAGCGGGTCCGTGGCTCGACTACTCGCGGCTCCAGTATCTAGTGAATCACTAGATACGGAATCACGGCAATCCATCGGCTTCAACACAGGAGACAGGACTACAGCCGCTAAAACGGCAGGAGATGGGACTCCGAGAGGAGCCATCATAACCGCATCCGCGATGCCGACGGGAGCCGTAAACATGGCTCTGACGGCACTCCGGACTGAGCGAAATCCGGGTTAAAAATGCCCGACGGAACGTCGACATCTACACCCGGTTCACAAACCTGTACAAACCCCGTGGGTGACCCATGGGAAGTACTGAAATCCGTCACCTGTGAAAGCACTGGCATGCCAGTCTTCCATCAGGCGAATATCCTCTTCCTCCGCCGTCGGCTACACAGTGATGGCCCGTGAACCGATTACAGCGGGAACACTGTATCTGGCGGGGCCTTGCCTTGCCCCTTCTGCGAACACAGAATAAGAATTAAAACGTTGCACATGATAAGATGATGACGAGCAACATGCACAATTTACTTGATTGTAATTTTTAAATTACTTAGACACTAACTTTCTCTTAGATTAATGATAACCAAGTTCTAGGCAGGAAATATTTGAAAATTTTTAGAGTGAAAATTTTATAAACACGACTTGGAAATTAATTACCGTTAAAATAGCCAAGAAATTAAGTCTGATCGCTACAAACACCTTCGACAATGAAGCGAAAGCTAAAGATTGGCTTAAAACAGAGTGCATAGACACGCCAAGCCAAAACAAAACGTTAATCATGGGCGCCGCCATCTTGGCTACGGGCGTATCCATCTTGGAAGGAACCGAGTCGCAAGAGGAATTAACCGTGTACCCGGATAAGATTAAAAAGTTAACGGGTAACGGAGCGACTCCAACAATGGCTACCATTTTAAAAGAATGTGCCAATTTAATGAAATTTTAAACAGTCATTACGGCATGAATGTATTAATTCTAGATTGATACAACCTGCCCCTGTGATGATTTCCCTTTTCCTTTCATGAAGATAGCGATAGGAACTCTCACAACATACTAAAAACGCAAAATTTATACTTAAATTGAGCTTGACAAAAAAAGCTACTGCAACGTCGAGCAAAATAGATGAATCTGACTGTGATTGGGAATTGACTTGGTACCTGGGGCTATTGTAATTCCCAGACACATTATGGGCAGGATCATGGAGAGCGTGGAGTTTTTAATTGTTTATTTTGAGTTAGACTACATAATAGAAATTATCATAATAGTACATCTGGTAAGTATTATTCGAAGTAGGATTCATATACCCTAAAATAGGCTATAGGATATATTTAAATATCGCGATTTTCTGACCACAATATATCGCGATACCTCCTAGGCCAATATCGTGCAAACCTATTTGGAACTAGCCCTTTGTTTCACCTATTTATTGTTTGTAGCATCATATGCAAAGTTGAGAGGGTACATCACGTTGTGAGTGTCAGAATATGTCTTTACATTTGTATTTTAGTCCTATGAGAGTACTTGAGAACAGTTCTTTCTGGCGAATGGACCGATGCAGTTTTACCTTGAAAGCCTGCAGTGGACGGAAATTCAAATTTGCCTTTCACAAATGTCCATAAGAGGTGGATTTTTCATGTAGCCAAACCTCGGTGATGTAGAGAAAGTGTGTCTAATACTTGGGTGTACTGCTAATAGGTCCCAATGTTTATTTTAGTCAACACATAGCCAGCATTTCCAGTACAACATAAGCTATCAAATTGAAAGCACATCAATGACAGTTTCATACATGTACAGATGTATGGATACTAATACATCACTACACACGGTAAGAATCTTGTCTTATTTATTTTTTATAAACTTACATGCAGCTTCATCTATCGGCATCTGCAAGTGAAAAACAATATCACATGGTCAAACAATATCACATGGTCAAACAATATCACATGGTCAAACAATATCACATGGTCAAACAATACCACATGGTCAAACAATATCACATGGTCAAACAATATCACATGGTCAAGCTTAACACATTAACACAGAAGCCGGGCAAAAACGGCTTCATGTAAATGATCTTGGGAAATGCCACTTTGGAGACCAACTTAGAACTATTTTTGAAAAGTTACAACTGGAGTGACTGGATCGGTAACAGAGCCAGTCATTCCAGTTATAAAATTTCAAAAATAATCTCTTGGTCTGCAAATTGACATTTTTTATGAGAGTCTTAACCATTTAATCCTCAAATTTGTTCAAAGAAATTTAAGTTTTCTCATGGAAAATCTCAATTTGCAGGCCAAGAACACTATTTTTGAAAATTTACCACTGGAATGACTGGCTCAGTTATCGAGCCAGTCATTCCAGCATGTCCGGTAGTAAATTTTCAAAAATAGTCTTCAATTGGTCTGCAAATGAACCCTTCTCAAGACCACTACAAAAGCTGTTTTGAGGGTTAAAGTGTTAAGATCACACTGAAGAGCTTAGAGATTCACTATATATCAATATGGATGCACATCTACTACAAACTATACACCTCTGACTGACATATCTAAATTTTTTTCTATGTATATGCATGTAGATACAAGTGACAGCGACTATACATTTTCTCTAGGCTTTGATGAGCAACATTATAAATAATCTTCAAATGACATGAAGTAAATATTATAGCCTGTGTTCCAAGAAAATCTGCAGCATCACCAATTAAAACTGGAATGCAAGCCACTGCAAATCGCCACTTTCGCAGACTTCCCACCCCGGCACATACCCCCATTACCATCAACAGGGCAGGGCCTAATGTAAACATTGTCTTACAATCCGCAATCATAACTCACATACCAAAATTGGTTGAATTCTACCAGAACTGTAAAAATATAATATATATATGTAATAAATTTGATGGAATTCCATTAAATGGTTTCGGAGGCGATATCCTGATGGATAGATGAGGGACGGATGGAGAGACAGATGGAGGCGATTGCAATATCCCTCAATTTCTTTTCTGCGGGGATAATCACCTTTATATTAATACTGACTGAATAAAATTTAAAAACTAGGACTTTGTCCCACCTGGAGTCCTTTTACTTTGCAGCATGTTATCATACGTTATATGCGTGGTGGTGTCACGATGTACAGATTGCTATGGTATGCTACACTATCATATAGATCATGATATGGTATGGCATGGTATCATCTTCCCACAGGGTGAGACATTTTATTGAGATCGAATTAAGCCTTTTATAATTTAAATATCCATTGAAAAACTTAAAAATTCATCTAATTCTTGGTTCACGTAGAAATAAACTAAGTCCAAACCAGGTAAATAATCTGAAAACCATTTGCATTATAATATAGACTGACACGACTCAAGGCAATGATAGTATAGACCAAATCTGTCAAGTTTGATTGAAATCGGATAAGCCCTTGATGAATCAAATGTCCATTGAAAACTCTAACAATTATTCTAGTACTTGGTGCACACCAGACGCCACATAGGGCTCGATAAAATTCATGTTGGTTACATGTTTTTTGAGCCAAACAATTTTAAAATTTTTCAGCGCAAAACAAGATTTTGAACAAATTTTTAGTTTTTATGGGGGAAAGATGGATGGATATCGCTGAAACACAACAATGAGCGTTAACTGATCATTGGGTGTTGTAATAAGAAATTTGAAGTGAGCCCATGAAAACTTGTTAGAGTTATGGGCTTGTGGTACAAACAGATTTTCGAACAATTTAAAGTTCTGTATGGATATTACTCTTAGGCTTTCCATATCTATCATAACATACATTAATATTTTATTACTGTCTTACCTCGCTAGCGAGAATGCCACCAATCTTGCTGAATGACGGCATCTGAATGCCATATTTCTCTAGTTCTCTCGCCATTGCACTGATCTCCTCATCTGTAGTAAACAAATAATAACATAGTGTGCGACAGAACACAAAAAATACCACACAAGTAATTATCGTATGAGCTTCGCTACTTTGAAATAGATATCTTGACAAAGGGAAGATACAACACAGCTCAGGAATAACGTAATGTTTTCAGAACAAAGTAAAACGTACTGTTGAATATTTTGAACATAATTGGATTGGAAGACCTTGCTGCATATCAGCCAAAATGGCTTCTGCAGTGGTCTTCAGAAATATCCATTTGCGGACCAAGAAGACTATTTTTGAAATTTTACCACTGGAATAACTGGCTCGATAACCGAGCCAGCCATTCCAGCAATTAATTTTCAAAAATAGTCTTTTCTTGGTCTACAAATGGAAATTTTTTTGAACAAATTCAAGAGTTAAAGGGTCAATACTTGAGTTACTAGTTGAATACTAGTGTTTCGATTTCAAGTCAGCTACATACAGAAACGATGTTAAATATTTTTCAAAATATTCAATAGAATATTCCCAATATCATAATAAAGAATCTGTAGTTTCTGGTCTGTAAGGTTTTAAGGACATGAAGGACAAGAGGCCCAAGGGGCCTGTATCACTCACCTGGAATTATTGGCCAATCAAATTTCTGTGAAGAAAGTTTATCCAAGTTTTTCTAAAATTGGCCCAGTAGTTAATAAGTAAATTTCTATGCTTTTCTCATAAAATACAAGATGTCCGCTAAAACGTTATATTTTGATTGATTCATGACCGTCATGTTTTTTTGACATATCAGCTTAACATGGACAAATATTAATCGCGCTTCGGCCCTAATCATATCTGCCAAATTTCGGCCCAATCCGTTCA
This sequence comes from Chaetoderma sp. LZ-2023a, assembly GCA_034401795.1. Lineage (NCBI taxonomy): Eukaryota > Metazoa > Mollusca > Caudofoveata > Chaetodermatida > Chaetodermatidae > Chaetoderma > Chaetoderma sp. LZ-2023a. The sequence continues at coordinate 1,465,203 of JAVVLW010000018.1, forward strand.
GCGGTTCTGAAGTCGTTTTCACGAAAACTAGGTCATCCAAGATGGCCATCAAACCAGTCAGCAGGTCAAGTTCCCTCGAACAACCTTGATTCAGTTCTTGCTCTAGATCATATTTCATGAGGTTTCCATCGATCCCCAAGCGGTTTCGGAGAAGATTTTTAGACGTTTAAAAAAATTGGCCAAAATCTAAGATGGCTGCCGGCCAAATTGGACGATCAGCTTCGTTTGAACAGACTTGGATCCCTATGCCCTAAGGATGCTTCCTGGAAAATATAAGTGAAATCGGCCCAGTAGTTGCTGAAGACATTTTAAATTTCCCATTGCTTTAGTATGGGAGTTTTTGGCGGGAAAATGATCCAAGATTGTCGCCAAACTGTTTATCCAACAGTTTCAAAAATGGCAAATTTGAGATCAGAATACGCAGACATATATAAAACCAATATCGCCCTCAAAATTCATCAAATAAAAAAATCCAATATGGCCATCAAACACGCTACATATTGACTGGGCCACGGCGGCCATGCTTTCTTTACGGATCAATTTTCCGTGAACAACCTTTAATGGCCCTTAGTCCATAATTATATCTCCAAGATTTCGGCATGATCCCTTCAGTGGTTCTAGAATTTATTTTCGCGAAAACTAGGTCGGTCATCTAAGATGACCACCGAACCATTTGCTCAATCAAGTTCTCTTTAACAAACTTGGCTTAGCTCTTGACATAGATGATGTTTCATGAGTTTTGAATCGATTCCCCAAGTGGTTTCGGACAAGAAGATTTTTAAAGAAAAATCGGCTGAAATCTAAGATGGCCACCAGCCAATTTGGCAGATCAGCTTTGTTCTCTATACCCTAAGGATGCTTCCTGGCAAATATAATTTAAATCGGCCCAGTGGTTCTTGAGAAATTGTTTAAAGAAAAAGTTGATGGACAGACACACAGACAAACAGAGACAGAGAGACGAACGACGGACGGACAGTTGACACGGCATAAGCTCACTTGGCCATTCTGGCCAGGTGAGCTAAAAATGAAAGAACCGTAAATTTTAAATATTAAAATCTTGTTGCAATATAAAGTAAGATTGCTCATTCCCATGTTAGCTTCTTATTCAGATGTCTGCAAGCGATGGTGACCAGGTATTATACATTCCATTCAAATACCTCCACATAATGGGTACCTGTTTGATAGCATTTTTCCTTGATAAGATTTGTTTCATATAAGGAAGCGACATAATTTCGATGCTATTTCTGTGAATTTATTATATAATTTCTTTTCCAATTTCTTTTTATTTGACATTTACAAATTACTTAATTCGTAAAAAAAAATTTCTCTACTCAAACTGCTGAAATTTAGATGTGACCTATTAGATACATTTGCCGTTTTAAAACTGATAAGAAATGAAAATGGCTCAACCTAAAAAAGTGGCATGCGACTTCTATTAAGGATGCGGTTACTAATAAGCGATCTACGATGATACACACTATATATATTTACCTGTAAACTCGACTTTGCCATAGAGATCCTGGATTTGAGGTGACAGGCCTAATTTGAACAGGTACAGGCTGAAAAAGATAAGCAATTTCCTTTTAAAAATTTATACATAACTCCGAGTTGGTTAGTTAAACTGCCTTGAAATCATTATTAATTAAATTAAAACTGGTTACAATACTCAAACTTAAGCCACGTTCTCACTAGAGAGTTAATCAGGAAAAACACCGACGTATGGCGTTATTCCTGAGTAAGTCTCTAGTGAGAACGCGCCCTTAATCTCATGGTATCCCAGGGTGTGAAGTTAACATTAGTCGAGTTGCACGGCACAGATAAACTCTGCCTCATGATACCGGCTCTGAATGAGCCCATCGGACAAGCAGCTAATTTTAGTTAATAAACTCAAATTTTCAGCCACACATGCTAATATATTTTGATTTTACCACCAAATATATATATATATATATATATATATATATATATATATATATATATATATATTTTTTTTTTAAATTTATTTAATGGTAAAGAAAATTTCTGAAAGGCAACCAGTAGCTAAAACCACATAATTTTCTAACTGTACAATATATGCGGAAAGCTTGTTTCTTTTAAGTATTAGACAATTTCGGGAATCCAACTTGGTCACCAAAAACAATTTACCACTTTAGGCCCAAATGTCATACAAAAAAGCCCTCGGGGAGCAGATAGCCAACATCGATGTCAGCTCCGAGCCAAACGAAGCCCTAATCAAAATACTGAAATCTATCGAATCATCCGCTACCAACACCATAGGTGGTCTTAAAAACAACCAAACTAGGTATACTGATGACCCTCTAGTAGTAAAACTGTCAGCAGAGCAGAAAGTGTTACGGCTGCGCATTTATCAAAGTGACGACCGCACAAACTACGCCGGGAGCGCAATATTATTCTGCGCCACATTATCGAACGCTTAAAAGATCTTGCTATTCAACAGGCAGACTCCCTAGCAGATGAAATCACTGCCACGG
>JAVVLW010000018.1:1468194-1487194 GCA_034401795.1 Chaetoderma sp. LZ-2023a
TTTACCTGCACTACATATTCAATCTAGTACACACTCCCTCCACAAATTGACCTGCAGTACATGTTCAATCTACTACACACTGCCTCACAAATTGACCTGCACTACATAGTTAATCTACTACACACTGCCTCCACAAATTGACCTGCACTACATATTCAATCTACTACACACTCCCTCCACAAATTGACCTACACTACATATTCAATCTACTACACACTGCCTCCACAAATTTACCTACACTACATATTCAATCTACTAAACACTGCCTCCACTAATTGACCTACACTACATATACAATATACTACACACTGCCTCCACAAATTGACCTACACTACATATCCAATCTACTACACACTCCCTCCACAAATTGACCTACACTACATATTCAATCTACTACACACTCCCTCCACAAATTGACCTACACTACATATCCAATCTACTACACACTCCCTCCACAAATTGACCTACACTACATATTCAATCTACTACACACTCCCTCCAGAAAAACCGACCTGCACTACATGTTCAATCTACTACACACTGCCTCCACAAATTGACCTACATTACATATTCAATCTACTACACACTGCCTCCACAAATTGGCCTGCCCTACATAGTCAATCTACTACACACTCCCTCCACAAATTGACCGACACTACATATTCAATCTACTACACACTGCCTCCACAAATTTACCTACACTACATGTTCAATCTACTACACACTGCCTGCTTTACATATTCAATCTACTACACACTCCCTCCACAAATTGACCTACATTACATATTCAATCTACTACACACTGCCTCCACAAATTGGCCTGCCCTACATATTCAATCTACTCCACACTCCCTCCACAAATTGACCGACACTACATATTCAATCTACTACACACTGCCTCCACAAATTACCTACACTACATGTTCAATCTACTACACACTGCCTGCACTACATATTCAATCTACTACACACTCCCTCCACAAATTGACCTACACTACATATTCAATCTACTACACACTGCCTCCTCTAATTGACCTACACTACATATACAATATACTACACACTGCCTCCACAAATTGACCTACACTACATATCCAATCTACTACACACTCCCTCCACAAATTGACCTACACTACATATTCAATCTACTACACACTGCCTCCACAAATTGACCTACACTACATATCCAATCTACTTCACACTCCCTCCACAAATTGACCTACACTACATATTCAATCTACTACACACTCCCTTCACAAATCGACCTGCACTACATGTTCAATCTACTACACACTGCCTCCACAAATTGACCTACACTACATATTCAATCTACTACACACTGCCTCCACAAATTGACCTACACTACATATACAATATACTACACACTGCCTCCACAAATTGCCCAAATTACATATTAAATCTACTACACACTCCCTCCACAAATTGACCCATACTACATATTCAATCTGCTACACACTGCCTCCACAAATTGACCTAAACTACATATTCTGTCTACTACACACTCCCTCCGCAAATTGACCTACACTACATATCCAATCTACTACACACTCCCATCACAAATTTACCCACACTACATATTCAATCTACTACACACTGCCTCCACAAATTGACCTACACTACATATTCAATATACTACACACTCCCGCCACAAATTTACCTGCACTACATATTCAATCTACTACACACTCCCTCCACAAATTGACCTGCAGTACATGTTCAATCTACTACACACTGCCTCCACAAATTGACCTGCACTACATGTTCACTCTACTACACACTGCGTCCACAAATTGACCTACACTACATATTCAATCTACTACACACTCCCTCCACAAATTTACCCACACTACAAATTCAATCTACTACACACTGCCTCCACAAATTTAGCTACTCTACATATTCAATCTACTACACACTGCCTCCACAAATTGACCTACACTACATATTCAATATACTACACACTCCCTCCACAAATTGACCTGCACTGCATATTCAATCTACTACACACTCCCTCCACAAATTGACCTGCAGTTGATGTTCAATCTACTACACACTGCCTCCACACATTGACCTGCACAACATATTCAATCTACTACACACTGCCTCCACAAATTGACCTACACTACATATCCAATCTACTACACACTCCTTCCACAAATTGACCTACACTACATATTCAATCTACTACACACTCCCGTCACAAATTGACCTGCACTACATGTTCAATCTACTACACACTGCCTCCACAAATTGACCTACACTACATATACAATATACTACACACTGCCTCCACAAATTGCCCAAATTACATATTAAATCTACTACACACTCCCTCCATAAATTGACCTGTACTACATGTTGAATCTACTACACACTGCGTCCACAAATTGACCTACAGTACATATTCAATCTACTACACACTCCCTCCACAAATTTACCCACACTACATATTCAATCTACTACACACTGCCTCCACAAATTTAGCTACACTACATATTCAATCTACTACACAGTCCCTCCACAAATTGACCTACACTACATATTCAATCTACTACACACTGCCTCCACAAATTGACCAACACTACATATTCAATATACTACTCACTCCCTCCACAAATTTACCTGCACTACATATTCAATCTAGTACACACTCCCTCCACAAATTGACCTGCAGTACATGTTCAATCTACTACACACTGCCTCACAAATTGACCTGCACTACATAGTTAATCTACTACACACTGCCTCCACAAATTGACCTGCACTACATATTCAATCTACTACACACTCCCTCCACAAATTGACCTACACTACATATTCAATCTACTACACACTGCCTCCACAAATCTACCTACACTACATATTCAATCTACTAAACACTGCCTCCACTAATTGACCTACACTACATATACAATATACTACACACTGCCTCCACAAATTGACCTACACTACATATCCAATCTACTACACACTCCCTCCACAAATTGACCTACACTACATATTCAATCTACTACACACTCCCTCCACAAATTGACCTACACTACATATCCAATCTACTACACACTCCCTCCACAAATTGACCTACACTACATATTCAATCTACTACACACTCCCTCCAGAAAAACCGACCTGCACTACATGTTCAATCTACTACACACTGCCTCCACAAATTGACCTACATTACATATTCAATCTACTACACACTGCCTCCACAAATTGGCCTGCCCTACATAGTCAATCTACTACACACTCCCTCCACAAATTGACCGACACTACATATTCAATCTACTACACACTGCCTCCACAAATTTACCTACACTACATGTTCAATCTACTACACACTGCCTGCTTTACATATTCAATCTACTACACACTCCCTCCACAAATTGACCTACATTACATATTCAATCTACTACACACTGCCTCCACAAATTGGCCTGCCCTACATATTCAATCTACTCCACACTCCCTCCACAAATTGACCGACACTACATATTCAATCTACTACACACTGCCTCCACAAATTTACCTACACTACATGTTCAATCTACTACACACTGCCTGCACTACATATTCAATCTACTACACACTCCCTCCACAAATTGACCTACACTACATATTCAATCTACTACACACTCCCTCCACAAATTGACCTGCTTTACATATTCAATCTACTCCACACTCCCTCCACAAATTGACCGACACTACATATTCAATCTACTACACACTGCCTCCACAAATTTACCTACACTACATGTTCAATCTACTACACACTGCCTGCACTACATATTCAATCTACTACACACTCCCTCCACAAATTGACCTACACTACATATTCAATCTACTACACACTCCCTCCACAAATTGACCTGCTTTACATATTCAATCTACTACACACTCCCTCCACAAATTGACCTACACTACATATTCAATCTACTACACAATGCGTCCACAAATTGACCTACACTACATATTCAATCTACTACACACTCCCTCCACAAATTTACCCACACTACATATTCAATCTACTACACAGTCCCTCCACAAATTGACCTACTCTACATATTCAATCTACTACACAGTCCCTCCACAAATTGACCTACTCTACATATTCAATCTACTACACACTGCCTCCACAAATTGACCTACTCTACATATTTAATCTACTACACACTGCCTCCAAAAATTGACCCATACTACATATTCAATCTACTACACACTGCCTCCACAAATTGACCTAAACTACATATTCTGTCTACTACACACTCCCTCCGCAAATTGACCTACACAACATATTCAATCCACTACACACTCCCTCCGCGAATTGACCTGCACTACATATTCAATCTCCTACACACTCCCTCCACAAATTGACCTACATTACATATTCAATCTACTACACACTGCCTCCACAAATTGGCCTGCCCTACATATTCAATCTACTACACACTCCCTCCACAAATTGACCGACACGACATATTCAATCTACTACACACTGCCTCCACAAATTTACCTACACTACATGTGCAATCTACTACACACTGCCTGCATTACATATTCAATCTACTACACACTCCCTCCACAAACTTACCCACACTACATATTCAATCTACTACACACTGCCTCAACAAATTTAGCAACACTACATATTCAATCTACTACACAGTCCCTCCACAAATTGACCTACTCTACATATTCAATCTACTACACACTGCCTCCACAAATTGACCTACACTACATATTCAATATACTACACACTCCCGCCACAAATTTACCTGCACTACATATTCAATCTACTACACACTCCCTCCACAAATTGACCTGCAGTACATGTTCAATCTACTACACACTGCCTCCACAAATTGACCTGCACTACATGTTCACTCTACTACACACTGCGTCCACAAATTGACCTACACTACATATTCAATCTACTACACACTCCCTCCACAAATTTACCCACACTACAAATTCAATCTACTACACACTGCCTCCACAAATTTAGCTACACTACATATTCAATCTACTACACACTGCCTCCACAAATTGACCTACACTACATATTCAATATACTACACACTCCCTCCACAAATTGACCTGCACTGCATATTCAATCTACTACACACTCCCTCCACAAATTTACCTGCAGTTGATGTTCAATCTACTACACACTGCCTCCACACATTGACCTGCACAACATATTCAATCTACTACACACTGCCTCCACAAATTGACCTACACTACATATCCAATCTACTACACACTCCCTCCACAAATTGACCTACACTACATATTCAATCTACTACACACTCCCATCACAAATTGACCTGCACTACATGTTCAATCTACTACACACTGCCTCCACAAATTGACCTACACTACATATACAATATACTACACACTGCCTCCACAAATTGCCCAAATTACATATTAAATCTACTACACACTCCCTCCACAAATTGACCTGTACTACATGTTGAATCTACTACACACTGCGTCCACAAATTGACCTACAGTACATATTCAATCTACTACACACTCCCTCCACAAATTTACCCACACTACATATTCAATCTACTACACACTGCCTCCACAAATTTAGCTACACTACATATTCAATATACTACACACTCCCTCCACAAATTGACCTGCACTGCATATTCAATCTACTACACACTCCCTCCACAAATTGACCTGCAGTTGATGTTCAATCTACTACACACTGCCTCCACACATTGACCTGCACAACATATTCAATCTACTACACACTGCCTCCACAAATTGACCTACACTACATATCCAATCTACTACACACTCCCTCCACAAATTGACCTACACTACATATTCAATCTACTACACACTCCCATCACAAATTGACCTGCACTACATGTTCAATCTACTACACACTGCCTCCACAAATTGACCTACACTACATATACAATATACTACACACTGCCTCCACAAATTGCCCAAATTACATATTAAATCTACTACACACTCCCTCCACAAATTGACCTACAGTACATATTCAATCTACTACACACTCCCTCCACAAATTTACCCACACTACATATTCAATCTACTACACACTGCCTCCACAAATTTAGCTACACTACATATTCAATCTACTACACAGTCCCTCCACAAATTGACCTACACTACATATTCAATCTACTACACACTGCCTCCACAAATTGACCAACACTACATATTCAATATACTACTCACTCCCTCCACAAATTTACCTGCACTACATATTCAATCTAGTACACACTCCCTCCACAAATTGACCTGCAGTACATGTTCAATCTACTACACACTGCCTCACAAATTGACCTGCACTACATAGTTAATCTACTACACACTGCCTCCACAAATTGACCTGCACTACATATTCAATCTACTACACACTCCCTCCACAAATTGACCTACACTACATATTCAATCTACTACACACTGCCTCCACAAATTTACCTACACTACATATTCAATCTACTAAACACTGCCTCCACTAATTGACCTACACTACATATACAATATACTACACACTGCCTCCACAAATTGACCTACACTACATATCCAATCTACTACACACTCCCTCCACAAATTGACCTACACTACATATTCAATCTACTACACACTCCCTCCACAAATTGACCTACACTACATATCCAATCTACTACACACTCCCTCCACAAATTGACCTACACTACATATTCAATCTACTACACACTCCCTCCAGAAAAACCGACCTGCACTACATGTTCAATCTACTACACACTGCCTCCACAAATTGACCTACATTACATATTCAATCTACTACACACTGCCTCCACAAATTGGCCTGCCCTACATAGTCAATCTACTACACACTCCCTCCACAAATTGACCGACACTACATATTCAATCTACTACACACTGCCTCCACAAATTTACCTACACTACATGTTCAATCTACTACACACTGCCTGCTTTACATATTCAATCTACTACACACTCCCTCCATAAATTGACCTACATTACATATTCAATCTACTACACACTGCCTCCACAAATTGGCCTGCCCTACATATTCAATCTACTCCACACTCCCTCCACAAATGGACCGACACTACATATTCAATCTACTACACACTGCCTCCACAAATTTACCTACACTACATGTTCAATCTACTACACACTGCCTGCACTACATATTCAATCTACTACACACTCCCTCCACAAATTGACCTACACTACATATTCAATCTACTACACACTCCCTCCACAAATTGACCTGCTTTACATATTCAATCTACTACACACTCCCTCCACAAATTGACCTACACTACATGTTCAATCTACTACACAATGCGTCCACAAATTGACCTACACTACATATTCAATCTACTACACACTCCCTCCACAAATTTACCCACACTACATATTCAATCTACTACACAGTCCCTCCACAAATTGACCTACTCTACATATTCAATCTACTACACAGTCCCTCCACAAATTGACCTACTCTACATATTCAATCTACTACACACTCCCGCCACAAATTTACCTGCACTACATATTCAATCTACTACACACTCCCTCCACAAATTGACCTGCAGTACATGTTCAATCTACTACACACTGCCTCCACAAATTGACCTGCACTACATGTTCACTCTACTACACACTGCGTCCACAAATTGACCTACACTACATATTCAATCTACTACACACTCCCTCCACAAATTTACCCACACTACAAATTCAATCTACTACACACTGCCTCCACAAATTTAGCTACACTACATATTCAATCTACTACACACTGCCTCCACAAATTGACCTACACTACATATTCAATATACTACACACTCCCTCCACAAATTGACCTGCACTGCATATTCAATCTACTACACACTCCCTCCACAAATTTACCTGCAGTTGATGTTCAATCTACTACACACTGCCTCCACACATTGACCTGCACAACATATTCAATCTACTACACACTGCCTCCACAAATTGACCTACACTACATATCCAATCTACTACACACTCCCTCCACAAATTGACCTACACTACATATTCAATCTACTACACACTCCCATCACAAATTGACCTGCACTACATGTTCAATCTACTACACACTGCCTCCACAAATTGACCTACACTACATATACAATATACTACACACTGCCTCCACAAATTGCCCAAATTACATATTAAATCTACTACACACTCCCTCCACAAATTGACCTGTACTACATGTTGAATCTACTACACACTGCGTCCACAAATTGACCTACAGTACATATTCAATCTACTACACACTCCCTCCACAAATTTACCCACACTACATATTCAATCTACTACACACTGCCTCCACAAATTTAGCTACACTACATATTCAATATACTACACACTCCCTCCACAAATTGACCTGCACTGCATATTCAATCTACTACACACTCCCTCCACAAATTGACCTGCAGTTGATGTTCAATCTACTACACACTGCCTCCACACATTGACCTGCACAACATATTCAATCTACTACACACTGCCTCCACAAATTGACCTACACTACATATCCAATCTACTACACACTCCCTCCACAAATTGACCTACACTACATATTCAATCTACTACACACTCCCATCACAAATTGACCTGCACTACATGTTCAATCTACTACACACTGCCTCCACAAATTGACCTACACTACATATACAATATACTACACACTGCCTCCACAAATTGCCCAAATTACATATTAAATCTACTACACACTCCCTCCACAAATTGACCTACAGTACATATTCAATCTACTACACACTCCCTCCACAAATTTACCCACACTACATATTCAATCTACTACACACTGCCTCCACAAATTTAGCTACACTACATATTCAATCTACTACACAGTCCCTCCACAAATTGACCTACACTACATATTCAATCTACTACACACTGCCTCCACAAATTGACCAACACTACATATTCAATATACTACTCACTCCCTCCACAAATTTACCTGCACTACATATTCAATCTAGTACACACTCCCTCCACAAATTGACCTGCAGTACATGTTCAATCTACTACACACTGCCTCACAAATTGACCTGCACTACATAGTTAATCTACTACACACTGCCTCCACAAATTGACCTGCACTACATATTCAATCTACTACACACTCCCTCCACAAATTGACCTACACTACATATTCAATCTACTACACACTGCCTCCACAAATTTACCTACACTACATATTCAATCTACTAAACACTGCCTCCACTAATTGACCTACACTACATATACAATATACTACACACTGCCTCCACAAATTGACCTACACTACATATCCAATCTACTACACACTCCCTCCACAAATTGACCTACACTACATATTCAATCTACTACACACTCCCTCCACAAATTGACCTACACTACATATCCAATCTACTACACACTCCCTCCACAAATTGACCTACACTACATATTCAATCTACTACACACTCCCTCCAGAAAAACCGACCTGCACTACATGTTCAATCTACTACACACTGCCTCCACAAATTGACCTACATTACATATTCAATCTACTACACACTGCCTCCACAAATTGGCCTGCCCTACATAGTCAATCTACTACACACTCCCTCCACAAATTGACCGACACTACATATTCAATCTACTACACACTGCCTCCACAAATTTACCTACACTACATGTTCAATCTACTACACACTGCCTGCTTTACATATTCAATCTACTACACACTCCCTCCATAAATTGACCTACATTACATATTCAATCTACTACACACTGCCTCCACAAATTGGCCTGCCCTACATATTCAATCTACTCCACACTCCCTCCACAAATGGACCGACACTACATATTCAATCTACTACACACTGCCTCCACAAATTTACCTACACTACATGTTCAATCTACTACACACTGCCTGCACTACATATTCAATCTACTACACACTCCCTCCACAAATTGACCTACACTACATATTCAATCTACTACACACTCCCTCCACAAATTGACCTGCTTTACATATTCAATCTACTACACACTCCCTCCACAAATTGACCTACACTACATATTCAATCTACTACACAATGCGTCCACAAATTGACCTACACTACATATTCAATCTACTACACACTCCCTCCACAAATTTACCCACACTACATATTCAATCTACTACACAGTCCCTCCACAAATTGACCTACTCTACATATTCAATCTACTACACAGTCCCTCCACAAATTGACCTACTCTACATATTCAATCTACTACACACTGCCTCCACAAATTGACCTACTCTACATATTTAATCTACTACACACTGCCTCCAAAAATTGACCCATACTACATATTCAATCTACTACACACTGCCTCCACAAATTGACCTAAACTACATATTCTGTCTACTACACACTCCCTCCGCAAATTGACCTACACAACATATTCAATCCACTACACACTCCCTCCGCGAATTGACCTGCACTACATATTCAATCTCCTACACACTCCCTCCACAAATTGACCTACATTACATATTCAATCTACTACACACTGCCTCCACAAATTGGCCTGCCCTACATATTCAATCTACTACACACTCCCTCCACAAATTGACCGACACTACATATTCAATCTACTACACACTGCCTCCACAAATTTACCTACACTACATGTGAAATCTACTACACACTGCCTGCATTACATATTCAATCTACTACACACTCCCTCCACAAACTTACCCACACTACATATTCAATCTACTACACACTGCCTCCACAAATTTAGCAACACTACATATTCAATCTACTACACAGTCCCTCCACAAATTGACCTACTCTACATATTCAATCTACTACACACTGCCTCCACAAATTGACCTACACTACATATTCAATATACTACACACTCCCGCCACAAATTTACCTGCACTACATATTCAATCTACTACACACTCCCTCCACAAATTGACCTGCAGTACATGTTCAATCTACTACACACTGCCTCCACAAATTGACCTGCACTACATGTTCACTCTACTACACACTGCGTCCACAAATTGACCTACACTACATATTCAATCTACTACACACTCCCTCCACAAATTTACCCACACTACAAATTCAATCTACTACACACTGCCTCCACAAATTTAGCTACACTACATATTCAATCTACTACACACTGCCTCCACAAATTGACCTACACTACATATTCAATATACTACACACTCCCTCCACAAATTGACCTGCACTGCATATTCAATCTACTATACACTCCCTCCACAAATTTACCTGCAGTTGATGTTCAATCTACTACACACTGCCTCCACACATTGACCTGCACAACATATTCAATCTACTACACACTGCCTCCACAAATTGACCTACACTACATATCCAATCTACTACACACTCCCTCCACAAATTGACCTACACTACATATTCAATCTACTACACACTCCCATCACAAATTGACCTGCACTACATGTTCAATCTACTACACACTGCCTCCACAAATTGACCTACACTACATATACAATATACTACACACTGCCTCCACAAATTGCCCAAATTACATATTAAATCTACTACACACTCCCTCCACAAATTGACCTGTACTACATGTTGAATCTACTACACACTGCGTCCACAAATTGACCTACAGTACATATTCAATCTACTACACACTCCCTCCACAAATTTACCCACACTACATATTCAATCTACTACACACTGCCTCCACAAATTTAGCTACACTACATATTCAATATACTACACACTCCCTCCACAAATTGACCTGCACTGCATATTCAATCTACTACACACTCCCTCCACAAATTGACCTGCAGTTGATGTTCAATCTACTACACACTGCCTCCACACATTGACCTGCACAACATATTCAATCTACTACACACTGCCTCCACAAATTGACCTACACTACATATCCAATCTACTACACACTCCCTCCACAAATTGACCTACACTACATATTCAATCTACTACACACTCCCATCACAAATTGACCTGCACTACATGTTCAATCTACTACACACTGCCTCCACAAATTGACCTACACTACATATACAATATACTACACACTGCCTCCACAAATTGCCCAAATTACATATTAAATCTACTACACACTCCCTCCACAAATTGACCTGTACTACATGTTGAATCTACTACACACTGCGTCCACAAATTGATCTACAGTACATATTCAATCTACTACACAGTCCCTCCACAAATTAACCTACACTACATATTCAATCTACTACACACTGCCTCCACAAATTGACCAACACTACATATTCAATATACTACTCACTCCCTCCACAAATTTACCTGCACTACATATTCAATCTAGTACACACTCCCTCCACAAATTGACCTGCAGTACATGTTCAATCTACTACACACTGCCTCACAAATTGACCTGCACTACATAGTTAATCTACTACACACTGCCTCCACAAATTGACCTGCACTACATATTCAATCTACTACACACTCCCTCCACAAATTGACCTACACTACATATTCAATCTACTACACACTGCCTCCACAAATTTACCTACACTACATATTCAATCTACTAAACACTGCCTCCACTAATTGACCTACACTACATATACAATATACTACACACTGCCTCCACAAATTGACCTACACTACATATCCAATCTACTACACACTCCCTCCACAAATTGACCTACACTACATATTCAATCTACTACACACTCCCTCCACAAATTGACCTACACTACATATCCAATCTACTACACACTCCCTCCACAAATTGACCTACACTACATATTCAATCTACTACACACTCCCTCCACAAATCGACCTGCACTACATGTTCAATCTACTACACACTGCCTCCACAAATTGACCTACATTACATATTCAATCTACTACACACTGCCTCCACAAATTGGCCTGCCCTACATAGTCAATCTACTACACACTCCCTCCACAAATTGACCGACACTACATATTCAATCTACTACACACTGCCTCCACAAATTTACCTACACTACATGTTCAATCTACTACACACTGCCTGCTTTACATATTCAATCTACTACACACTCCCTCCACAAATTGACCTACATTACATATTCAATCTACTACACACTGCCTCCACAAATTGGCCTGCCCTACATATTCAATCTACTCCACACTCCCTCCACAAATTGACCGACACTACATATTCAATCTACTAGACACTGCCTCCACAAATTTACCTACACTACATGTTCAATCTACTACACACTGCCTGCACTACATATTCAATCTACTACACACTCCCTCCACAAATTGACCTACACTACATATTCAATCTACTACACACTCCCTCCACAAATTGACCTGCTTTACATATTCAATCTACTACACACTCCCTCCACAAATTGACCTACACTACATATTCAATCTACTACACACTGCGTCCACAAATTGACCTACACTACATATTCAATCTACTACACACTCCCTCCACAAATTTACCCACACTACATATTCAATCTACTACACAGTCCCTCCACAAATTGACCTACTCTACATATTCAATCTACTACACAGTCCCTCCACAAATTGACCTACTCTACATATTCAATCTACTACACACTGCCTCCACAAATTGACCTACTCTACATATTTAATCTACTACACACTGCCTCCAAAAATTGACCCATACTACATATTCAATCTACTACACACTGCCTCCACAAATTGACCTAAACTACATATTCTGTCTACTACACACTCCCTCCGCAAATTGACCTACACAACATATTCAATCCACTACACACTCCCTCCGCGAATTGACCTGCACTACATATTCAATCTCCTACACACTCCCTCCACAAATTGACCTACATTACATATTCAATCTACTACACACTGCCTCCACAAATTGGCCTGCCCTACATATTCAATCTACTACACACTCCCTCCACAAATTGACCGACACTACATATTCAATCTACTACACACTGCCTCCACAAATTTACCTACACTACATGTGCAATCTACTACACACTGCCTGCATTACATATTCAATCTACTACACACTCCCTCCACAAACTTACCCACACTACATATTCAATCTACTACACACTGCCTCCACAAATTTAGCAACACTACATATTCAATCTACTACACAGTCCCTCCACAAATTGACCTACTCTACATATTCAATCTACTACACACTGCCTCCACAAATTGACCTACACTACATATTCAATATACTACACACTCCCTCCACAAATTGACCTGCACTGCATATTCAATCTACTACACACTCCCTCCACAAATTGACCTGCAGTTCATGTTCAATCTACTACACACTGCCTCCACAAATTGACCTGCACAATATATTCAATCTACTACACACTGCCTCCACAAATTGACCTACACTACATATCCAATCTACTACACACTCCCTCCACAAATTGACCTACACTACATATTCAATCTACTACACACTCCCATCACAAATTGACCTGCACTACATGTTCAATCTACTACACACTGCCTCCACAAATTGACCTACACTACATATACAATATACTACACACTGCCTCCACAAATTGCCCAAATTACATATTAAATCTACTACACACTTCCTCCACAAATTGACCTGCACTACATGTTCAATCTACTACACACTGCGTCCACAAATTGACCTACAGTACATATTCAATCTACTACACACTCCCTCCACATATTTACCCACACTACATATTCAATCTACTACACACTGCCTCCACAAATTTAGCTACACTACATATTCAATCTACTACACAGTCCCTCCACAAATTGACCTACACTACATATTCAATCTACTACACACTGCCTCCACAAATTGACCAACACTACATATTCAATATACTACTCACTCCCTCCACAAATTTACCTGCACTACATATTCAATCTACTACACACTCCCTCCACAAATTGACCTGCAGTACATGTTCAATCTACTACACACTGCCTCCACAAATTGACCTGCACTACATAGTTAATCTACTACACACTGCCTCCACAAATTGACCTGCACTACATATTCAATCTACTACACACTCCCTCCACAAATTGACCTACACTACATATTCAATCTACTACACACTGCCTCCACAAATTTACCTACACTACATTTTCAATCTACTACACACTGCCTCCACTAATTGACCTACACTACATATACAATATACTACACACTGCCTCCACAAATTGACCTACACTACATATCCAATCTACTACACACTCCCTCCACAAATTGACCTACACTACATATTCAATCTACTACACACTCCCTCCACAAATCGACCTGCACTACATGTTCAATCTACTACACACTGCCTCCACAAATTGACCTACACTACATATACAATATACTACACACTGCCTCCACAAATTGCCCAAATTACTTATTAAATCTACTACACACTCCCTCCACAAATTGACCCATACTACATATTCAATCTACTACACACTGCCTCCACAAATTGACCTAAACTACATATTCTGTCTACTACACACTCCCTCCACAAATTGACCTACACTACATATCCAATCTACTACACACTCCCTCCACAAATTTACCCACACTACATAATCAATCTACTACACACTGCCTCCACAAATTGACCTACACTACATATTCAATATACTACACACTCCCGCCACAAATTTACCTGCACTACATATTCAATCTACTACACACTCCCTCCACAAATTGACCTGCAGTACATGTTCAATCTACTACACACTGCCTCCACAAATTGACCTGCACTACATGTTCACTCTACTACACACTGCGTCCACAAATTGACCTACACTACATATTCAATCTACTACACACTCCCTCCACAAATTTACCCACACTACAAATTCAATCTACTACACACTGCCTCCACAAATTTAGCTACACTACATATTCAATCTACTACACACTGCCTCCACAAATTGACCTACACTACATATTCAATATACTACACACTCCCTCCACAAATTGACCTGCACTGCATATTCAATCTACTACACACTCCCTCCACAAATTGACCTGCAGTTCATGTTCAATCTACTAGACACTGCCTCCACAAATTGACCTGCACAACATATTCAATCTACTACACACTGCCTCCACAAATTGACCTACACTACATATCCAATCTACTACACACTCCCTCCACAAATTGACCTACACTACATATTCAATCTACTACACACTCCCATCACAAATTGACCTGCACTACATGTTCAATCTACTACACACTGCCTCCACAAATTGACCTACACTACATATACAATATACTACACACTGCCTCCACAAATTGCCCAAATTACATAGTAAATCTACTACACACTTCCTCCACAAATTGACCTGCACTACATGTTCAATCTATTACACACTGCGTCCACAAATTGACCTACAGTACATATTCAATCTACTACACACTCCCTCCACAAATTTACCCACACTACATATTCAATCTACTACACACTGCCTCCACAAATTTAGCTACACTACATATTCAATCTACTACACAGTCCCTCCACAAATTGACCTACACTACATATTCAATCTACTACACACTGCCTCCACAAATTGACCAACACTACATATTCAATATACTACTCACTCCCCCCACAAATTTACCTGCACTACATATTCAATCTACTACACACTCCCTCCACAAATTGACCTGCAGTACATGTTCAATCTACTACACACTGCCTCCACAAATTGACCTGCACTACATAGTTAATCTACTACACACTGCCTCCACAAATTGACCTGCACTACATATTCAATCTACTACACACTCCCTCCACAAATTGACCTACACTACATATTCAATCTACTACACACTGCCTCCACAAATTTACCTACACTACATATTCAATCTACTACACACTGCCTCCACTAATTGACCTACACTACAGATACAATATACTACACACTGCCTCCACAAATTGACCTACACTACATATCCAATCTACTACACACTCCCTCCACAAATTGACCTACACTACATATTCAATCTACTACACACTCCCTCCACAAATCGACCTGCACTACATGTTCAATCTACTACACACTGCCTCCACAAATTGACCTACACTACATATACAATATACTACACACTGCCTCCACAAATTGCCCAAATTACTTATTAAATCTACTACACACTCCCTCCACAAATTAGCCCATACTACATATTCAATCTACTACACACTGCCTCCACAAATTGACCTAAACTACATATTCTGTCTACTACACACTCCCTCCGCAAATTGACCTACACTACATATCCAATCTACTACACACTCCCTCCACAAATTTACCCACACTACATATTCAATCTACTACACACTGCCTCCACAAATTTAGCCACACTACATATTCAATCTACTACACACTGCCTCCACAAATTGACCTGCACTACATATTCAATATACTACACACTCCCGCCACAAATTTACCTGCAATACATATTCAATCTACTACACACTCCCTCCACAAATTGACCTGCAGTACATGTTCAATCTACTACACACTGCCTCCACAAATTGACCTGCACTACATGTTCACTCTACTACACACTGCGTCCACAAATTGACCTACACTACATATTCAATCTACTACACACTCCCTCCACAAATTTACCCACACTACAAATTCAATCTACTACACACTGCCTCCACAAATTTAGCTACACTACATATTCAATCTACTACACACTGCCTCCACAAATTGACCTACACTACATATTCAATATACTACACACTCCCTCCACAAATTGACCTGCACTGCATATTCAATCTACTACACACTCCCTCCACAAATTGACCTGCAGTTCATGTTCAATCTACTACACACTGCCTCCACAAATTGACCTGCACAACATATTCAATCTACTACACACTGCCTCCACAAATTGACCTACACTACATATCCAATCTACTACACACTCCCTCCACAAATTGACCTACACTACATATTCAATCTACTACACACTCCCATCACGAATTGACCTGCACTACATGTTCAATCTACTACACACTGCCTCCACAAATTGACCTACACTACATATACAATATACTACACACTGCCTCCACAAATTGCCCAAATTACATATTAAATCTACTACACACTCCCTCCACAAATTGACCTGCACTACATGTTGAATCTACTACACACTGCGTCCACAAATTGACCTACAGTACATATTCAATCTACTACACACTCCCTCCACAAATTTATCCACACTACATATTCAATCTACTACACACTGCCTCCACAAATTTAGCTACACTACATATTCAATCTACTACACACTGCCTCCACAAATTGACCAACACTACATATTCAATATACTACTCACTCCCTCCACAAATTTACCTGCACTACATATTCAATCTACTACACACTCCCTCCACAAATTGACCTGCAGTACATGTTCAATCTACTACACACTGCCTCCACAAATTGACCTGCACTACATAGTTAATCTACTACACACTGCCTCCACAAATTGACCTGCACTACATATTCAATCTACTACACACTCCCTCCACAAATTGACCTACACTACATATTCAATCTACTACACACTCCCTCCACTAATTGACCTACACTACATATACAATATACTACACACTGCCTCCACAAATTGACCTACACTACATATCCAATCTACTACACACTCCCTCCACAAATTGACCTACACTACATATTCAATCTACTACACACTGCCTCCACAAATTTACCTACACTACATATCCAATCTCCTACACACTCCCTCCACAAATTGACCTACACTACATATTCAATCTACTACACACTCCCTCCACAAATCGACCTGCACTACATGTTCAATCTACTACACACTGCCTCCACAAATTGACCTACACTACATATTCAATCT
>JAVVLW010000018.1:1487694-1540694 GCA_034401795.1 Chaetoderma sp. LZ-2023a
TATAAAGAAAGAAGCTATAGTAGACTGCGTGGTGATTAATAATCATGTTCACTGTATTAGTGTATACAGAAGGAAGCTATAGTAGATTGTGTGGTGATTAATAATCAGGTTCACTGTATTAATGTATAAAGAAGGAAGCTATAGTGGACTGCGTGGTGATTAATAATCATGTTCACTGTATTAATGTATAAAGAAGGAACCTATAGTGGACTGCGTGGTGATTAATAATCAGGTTCACTGTATTAGTGTATAAAGAAGGAAGCTATAGTAGATTGCGTGGTGATTAATAATCAGGTTCACTGTATTAATGTATAAAGAAGGAAGCTATAGTGGACTGTGTGGTGATTAATAATCATGTTCACTGTATTAATGTATACAGAAGGAAGCTATAGTGGACTGCGTGGTGATTAATAATCAGGTTCACTGTATTAATGTATAAAGAATGAAGCTATAGTAGACTGTGTGGTGATTAATAATCAGGTTCACAGTATTAATGTATAAAGAAGGAAGCTATAGTGGACTGTGTGGTGATTAATAATCAGGTTCACTGTATTAGTGTATAAAGAAGGAAGCTATAGTAGACTGTGTGGTGATTAATAATCAGGTTCACTGTATTAATGTATAAAGAAGGAAGCTATAGTGGACTGCGTGGTGATTAATAATCATGTTCACTGTATTAATGTATAAAGAAGGAAGCTATAGTGGACTGCGTGGTGATTAATAATCAGGTTCACTGTATTAATGTATAAAGAAGGAAGCTATAGTGGACTGCGTGGTGATTAATAATCATGTTCACTGTATTAATGTATAAAGAAGGAAGCTATAGTGGACTGCGTGGTGATTAATAATCAGGTTCACTGTATTAGTGTATAAAGAAGGAAGCTATAGTAGATTGCGTGGTGATTAATAATCAGGTTCACTGTATTAATGTATAAAGAAGGAAGCTATAGTGGACTGCGTGGTGATTAATAATCAGGTTCACTGTATTAATGTATAAAGAAGGAAGCTATAGTGGACTGTGTGGTGATTAATAATCATGTTCACTGTATTAATGTATAAAGAAGGAAGCTATAGTGGACTGCGTTGTGATTAATAATCAGGTTCACTGTATTAATGTATAAAGAATGAAGCTATAGTAGACTGTGTGGTGATTAATAATCAGGTTCACAGTATTAATGTATAAAGAAGGAAGCTAGAGTGGACTGCGTGGTGATTAAAAATCAGGTTCACTGTATTAATGTATAAAGAAGGAAGCTATAGTGGACTGTGTGGTGATTAAT
The DNA here is from genome assembly GCA_034401795.1 of Chaetoderma sp. LZ-2023a. NCBI lineage: Eukaryota > Metazoa > Mollusca > Caudofoveata > Chaetodermatida > Chaetodermatidae > Chaetoderma > Chaetoderma sp. LZ-2023a. Next base: position 1,488,975 of record JAVVLW010000018.1, read on the forward strand.
AATCATATTCACTGTATTAATGTATAAAGAAGGAAGCTATAGTGGACTGCGTGGTGATTAATAATCAGGTTCACTGTATTAATGTATAAAGAAGGAAGCTATAGTGGACTGTGTGGTGATTAATAATCAGGTTCACTGTATTAATGTATAAAGAAGGAAGCTATAGTGGACTGCGTGGTGATTAATAATCAGGTTCACTGTATTAATGTATAAAGAAGGAAGCTAGAGTGGACTGCGTGGTGATTAAAAATCAGGTTCACTGTATTAATGTATAAAGAAGGAAGCTATAGTGGACTGTGTGGTGATTAATAATCATATTCACTGTATTAATGTATAAAGAAGGAAGCTATAGTGGACTGCGTGGTGATTAATAATCAGGTTCACTGTATTAATGTATAAAGAAGGAAGCTAGAGTGGACTGCGTGGTGATTAATAATCAGGTTCACTGTATTAGTGTATAAATAAGGAAGCTAGAGTGGACTACGTGGTGATTAATAATCATGTTCACTGTATTAATGTATAAAGAAGGAAGCTATAGTAGACTGCGTGGTGATTAATAATCAGGTTCACTGTATTAATGTATAAAGAAGGAAGCTAGAGTGGACTGCGTGGTGATTAATAATCATGTTCACTGTATTAATGTATAAAGAAGGAAGCTATAGTGGACTGCGTGGTGATTAATAATCAGGTTCACTGAATTAATGTATAAAGAAGGAAGCTAGAGTGGACTGTGTGGTGATTAATAATCAGGTTCACTGTATTAATGTATAAAGAAGGAAGCTAGAGTGGACTGCGTGGTGGTTAATAATCAGGTTCACTGTATTAATGTATAAAGAAAGCTATAGTAGACTGCATGGTGATTAATAATCAGGTTCACTGGATTGATGTATAAAGAAGGAAGCTAGAGTGGACTGCGTGGTGATTAATAATCATGTTCACTGCATTAATGTATAAGGAAGGAAGCTAGAGTGGACTGCGTGGTGAATAATAATCATGTTCACTGTATTAATGTATAAAGAAGGAAGCTATAGTGGACTGCGTGATGATTAATAATCATGTTCACTGTATTACTGTATAAAGAAGGAAGCTATAGTGGACTGTGTGGTGATTAATAATCAGGTTCACTGTATTAATGTATAAAGAAGGAAGCTATAGTGGACTGCGTGGTGATTAATAATCAGGTTCCCTGTATTAATGTATAAAGAAGGAAGCTATAGTGGACTGTGTGGTGATTAATAATTAGGTTCACTGTATTAATGTATAAAGAAGGAAGCTATAGTGGACTGCGTGGTGATTAATACTTAGGTTCACTGTATTAATGTATAAAGAAGGAAGCTATCGTGGACTGTGCGGTGATTAATAATCAGGTTCACTGTATTAATGTATAAAGAAAGAAGCTATAGTGGACTGTGGGGTGATTAATAATCAGGGTCACTGTATTAATGTATAAAGAAGGAAGCTAACGTGGACTGGGCGGTGATTAATAATCAGGTTCACTGTATTAATGTATAAAGAAAGAAGCTAGCTATAGTGGACTGTGAGGTGATTAATAATCAGGTTCACTGTATTAATGTATAAAGAAGGAAGCTATAGTGGACTGTGTGGTGATTAATAATCAGGCTCACTGTATTAATGTATAAAGAAGGAAGCTATAGTGGACTGTGTCGTGATTAATAATCAGGTTCACAGTATTAATGTATAAAGAAGGAAGCTATAGTGGACTGTGTGGTGATTAAAAATCAGGCTCACTGTGTTAATGTATAAAGAAGGAAACTAGAGTGGACTGCGTGGTGATTAATAATCAGGTTCACTGTATTAATGTATAAAGAAGGAAGCTATAGTGGACTGCGTGGTGATTAATAATCAGGTTCACTGTATTACTGTATAAAGAAGGAAGCTATAGTGGACTGCATGGCGATTGATAATCATGTTCACTGTATTAATGTATAAAGAAGGAAGCTAGAGTGGACTGCGTGGTGATTGATAATCAGGTTCACTGTATTAATGTATAAAGAAGGAAGCTATAGTGGACTGTGTGATGATTGATAATCATGTTCACTGTATTAATGTATAAAGAAGGAAGCTATAGTAGACTGCGTGGTGATTAATAATCAGGTTCACTGTATTAATGTATAAAGAAGGAAGCTATAGTGGACTGTGTGGTGATTAATAAACATGTTCACTGTGTTAATGTATAAAGAAGGAAGCTATAGTGCTCTGCGTGGTGATTAATAATCAGGTTCACTGTATTAGTGTATAAAGAAGGAAGCTAGAGTGGACTGCGTGGTGATTAATGATCATGTTCACTGTATTAATGTATAAAGAAGGAAGCTATAGTGGACTGCGTGGTGATTAATAATCAGGTTCGCTGTATTAATGTATAAAGAAGGAAGCTATAGTAGACTGTGTGGTGATTAATAATCAGGTTCACTGTATTAATGTATAAAGGAGGAAGCTAGAGTGGACTGCGTGGTGATTGATAATCAGATTCACGGTATTAATGTATAAAGAAGGAAGCTATAGTGGACTGCGTGGTGATTAATAATCAGGTTCACTGTATTAATGTATAAAGAAGGAAGCTATAGTGGACTGTGTGGTGATTAATAATCATGTTCACTGTATTAATGTATAAAGAAGGAAGCTATAGTGGACTGCGTTGTGATTAATAATCAGGTTCACTGTATTAATGTATAAAGAATGAAGCTATCGTGGACTGTGCGGTGATTAATAATCAGGTTCACTGTATTAATGTATAAAGAAAGAAGCTATAGTGGACTGTGGGGTGATTAATAATCAGGGTCACTGTATTAATGTATAAAGAAGGAAGCTAACGTGGACTGGGCGGTGATTAATAATCAGGTTCACTGTATTAATGTATAAAGAAAGAAGCTAGCTATAGTGGACTGTGAGGTGATTAATAATCAGGTTCACTGTATTAATGTATAAAGAAGGAAGCTATAGTGGACTGTGTGGTGATTAATAATCAGGCTCACTGTATTAATGTATAAAGAAGGAAGCTATAGTGGACTGTGTCGTGATTAATAATCAGGTTCACAGTATTAATGTATAAAGAAGGAAGCTATAGTGGACTGTGTGGTGATTAATAATCATATTCACTGTATTAATGTATAAAGAAGGAAGCTATAGTGGACTGCGTGGTGATTAATAATCAGGTTCACTGTATTAATGTATAAAGAAGGAAGCTAGAGTGGACTGCGTGGTGATTAATAATCAGGTTCACTGTATTAGTGTATAAAGAAGGAAGCTAGAGTGGACTACGTGGTGATTAATAATCATGTTCACTGTATTAATGTATAAAGAAGGAAGCTATAGTAGACTGCGTGGTGATTAATAATCAGGTTCACTGTATTAATGTATAAAGAAGGAAGCTAGAGTGGACTGCGTGGTGATTAATAATCATGTTCACTGTATTAATGTATAAAGAAGGAAGCTATAGTGGACTGCGTGGTGATTAATAATCAGGTTCACTGAATTAATGTATAAAGAAGGAAGCTAGAGTGGACTGTGTGGTGATTAATAATCAGGTTCACTGTATTAATGTATAAAGAAGGAAGCTAGAGTGGACTGCGTGGTGGTTAATAATCAGGTTCACTGTATTAATGTATAAAGAAGGAAGCTAGAGTGGACTGCGTGGTGATTAATAATCAGGTTCACTGTATTAATGTATAGAGAAGGAAGCTATAGTGGACTGTGTGGTGATTAATAATCAGGTTCGCTGTATTAATGTATAAAGAAGGAAGCTAGAGTGGACTGCGTGGAGATTAATAATCAGGTTCACTGTATTAATGTATAAAGAAAGCTATAGTAGACTGCGTGGTGATTAATAATCAGGTTCACTGGATTAATGTATAAAGAAGGAAGCTAGAGTGGACTGCGTGGTGATTAATAATCATGTTCACTGCATTAATGTATAAAGAAGGAAGCTAGAGTGGACTGCGTGGTGATTAATAATCATGTTCACTGTATTAATGTATAAAGAAGGAAGCTATAGTGGACTACGTGGTGATTAATAATCATGTTCACTGTATTAATGTATAAAGAAGGAAGCTATAGTAGACTGCGTGGTGATTAATAATCAGGTTCACTGTATTAATGTATAAAGAAGGAAGCTAGAGTGGACTGCGTGGTGATTAATAATCATGTTCACTGTATTAATGTATAAAGAAGGAAGCTATAGTGGACTGCGTGGTGATTAATAATCAGGTTCACTGAATTAATGTATAAAGAAGGAAGCTAGAGTGGACTGTGTGGTGATTAATAATCAGGTTCACTGTATTAATGTATAAAGAAGGAAGCTAGAGTGGACTGCGTGGTGGTTAATAATCAGGTTCACTGTATTAATGTATAAAGAAAGCTATAGTAGACTGCGTGGTGATTAATAATCAGGTTCACTGGATTGATGTATAAAGAAGGAAGCTAGAGTGGACTGCGTGGTGATTAATAATCATGTTCACTGCATTAATGTATAAAGAAGGAAGCTAGAGTGGACTGCGTGGTGAATAATAATCATGTTCACTGTATTAATGTATAAAGAAGGAAGCTATAGTGGACTGCGTGATGATTAATAATCATGTTCACTGTATTACTGTATAAAGAAGGAAGCTATAGTGGACTGTGTGGTGATTAATAATCAGGTTCACTGTATTAATGTATAAAGAAGGAAGCTATAGTGGACTGCGTGGTGATTAATAATCAGGTTCACTGTATTAATGTATAAAGAAGGAAGCTATAGTGGACTGTGTGGTGATTAATAATTAGGTTCACTGTATTAATGTATAAAGAAGGAAGCTATAGTGGACTGCGTGGTGATTAATACTTAGGTTCACTGTATTAATGTATAAAGAAGGAAGCTATCGTGGACTGTGCGGTGATTAATAATCAGGTTCACTGTATTAATGTATAAAGAAAGAAGCTATAGTGGACTGTGGGGTGATTAATAATCAGGGTCACTGTATTAATGTATAAAGAAGGAAGCTATCGTGGACTGTGCGGTGATTAATAATCAGGTTCACTGTATTAATGTATAAAGAAAGAAGCTAGCTATAGTGGACTGTGAGGTGATTAATAATCAGGTTCACTGTATTAATGTATAAAGAAGGAAGCTATAGTGGACTGTGTGGTGATTAATAATCAGGCTCACTGTATTAATGTATAAAGAAGGAAGCTATAGTGGACTGTGTCGTGATTAATAATCAGGTTCACAGTATTAATGTATAAAGAAGGAAGCTATAGTGGACTGTGTGGTGATTAAAAATCAGGCTCACTGTGTTAATGTATAAAGAAGGAAACTAGAGTGGACTGCGTGGTGATTAATAATCAGGTTCACTGTATTAATGTATAAAGAAGGAAGCTATAGTGGACTGCGTGGTGATTAATAATCAGGTTCACTGTATTACTGTATAAAGAAGGAAGCTATAGTGGACTGCATGGCGATTGATAATCATGTTCACTGTATTAATGTATAAAGAAGGAAGCTAGAGTGGACTGCGTGGTGATTGATAATCAGGTTCACTGTATTAATGTATAAAGAAGGAAGCTATAGTGGACTGTGTGATGATTGATAATCATGTTCACTGTATTAATGTATAAAGAAGGAAGCTATAGTAGACTGCGTGGTGATTAATAATCAGGTTCACTGTATTAATGTATAAAGAAGGAAGCTATAGTGGACTGTGTGGTGATTAATAAACATGTTCACTGTGTTAATGTATAAAGAAGGAAGCTATAGTGCTCTGCGTGGTGATTAATAATCATGTTCACTGTATTAGTGTATAAAGAAGGAAGCTAGAGTGGACTGCGTGGTGATTAATGATCATGTTCACTGTATTAATGTATAAAGAAGGAAGCTATAGTGGACTGCGTGGTGATTAATAATCAGGTTCGCTGTATTAATGTATAAAGAAGGAAGCTATAGTAGACTGTGTGGTGATTAATAATCAGGTTCACTGTATTAATGTATAAAGGAGGAAGCTAGAGTGGACTGCGTGGTGATTGATAATCAGATTCACGGTATTAATGTATAAAGAAGGAAGCTATAGTGGACTGCGTGGTGATTAATAATCAGGTTCACTGTATTAATGTATAAAGAAGGAAGCTATAGTGGACTGTGTGGTGATTAATAATCATGTTCACTGTATTAATGTATAAAGAAGGAAGCTATAGTGGACTGCGTTGTGATTAATAATCAGGTTCACTGTATTAATGTATAAAGAATGAAGCTATAGTAGACTGTGTGGTGATTAATAATCAGGTTCACAGTATTAATGTATAAAGAAGGAAGCTATAGTGGACTGTGTGGTGATTAATAATCAGGTTCACTGTATTAATGTATAAAGAAGGAAGCTATAGTAGACTGCGTGGTGATTAATAATCATGTTCACTGTATTAATGTATAAAGAAGGAAGCTATAGTGGACTGCGTGGTGATTAATAATCAGGTTCACTGTATTAGTGTATAAAGAAGGAAGCTATAGTAGATTGCGTGGTGATTAATAATCAGGTTCACTGTATTAATGTATAAAGAAGGAAGCTATAGTAGATTGCGTGGTGATTAATAATCAGGTTCACTGTATTAATGTATAAAGAAGGAAGCTATAGTGGACTGTGTGGTGATTAATAATCATGTTCACTGTATTAATGTATACAGAAGGAAGCTATAGTGGACTGCGTGGTGATTAATAATCAGGTTCACTGTATTAATGTATAAAGAATGAAGCTATAGTAGACTGTGTGGTGATTAATAATCAGGTTCACAGTATTAATGTATAAAGAAGGAAGCTATAGTGGACTGTGTGGTGATTAATAATCAGGTTCACTGTATTAGTGTATAAAGAAGGAAGCTATAGTAGACTGTGTGGTGATTAATAATCAGGTTCACTGTATTAATGTATAAAGAAGGAAGCTATAGTGGACTGCGTGGTGATTAATAATCATGTTCACTGTATTAATGTATAAAGAAGGAAGCTATAGTGGACTGCGTGGTGATTAATAATCAGGTTCACTGTATTAATGTATAAAGAAGGAAGCTATAGTGGACTGCGTGGTGATTAATAATCATGTTCACTGTATTAATGTATAAAGAAGGAAGCTATAGTGGACTGCGTGGTGATTAATAATCAGGTTCACTGTATTAGTGTATAAAGAAGGAAGCTATAGTAGATTGCGTGGTGATTAATAATCAGGTTCACTGTATTAATGTATAAAGAAGGAAGCTATAGTGGACTGCGTGGTGATTAATAATCAGGTTCACTGTATTAATGTATAAAGAAGGAAGCTATAGTGGACTGTGTGGTGATTAATAATCATGTTCACTGTATTAATGTATAAAGAAGGAAGCTATAGTGGACTGCGTTGTGATTAATAATCAGGTTCACTGTATTAATGTATAAAGAATGAAGCTATAGTAGACTGTGTGGTGATTAATAATCAGGTTCACAGTATTAATGTATAAAGAAGGAAGCTAGAGTGGACTGCGTGGTGATTAAAAATCAGGTTCACTGTATTAATGTATAAAGAAGGAAGCTATAGTGGACTGTGTGGTGATTAATAATCATATTCACTGTATTAATGTATAAAGAAGGAAGCTATAGTGGACTGCGTGGTGATTAATAATCAGGTTCACTGTATTAATGTATAAAGAAGGAAGCTATAGTGGACTGTGTGGTGATTAATAATCAGGTTCACTGTATTAATGTATAAAGAAGGAAGCTATAGTGGACTGCGTGGTGATTAATAATCAGGTTCACTGTATTAATGTATAAAGAAGGAAGCTAGAGTGGACTGCGTGGTGATTAAAAATCAGGTTCACTGTATTAATGTATAAAGAAGGAAGCTATAGTGGACTGTGTGGTGATTAATAATCATATTCACTGTATTAATGTATAAAGAAGGAAGCTATAGTGGACTGCGTGGTGATTAATAATCAGGTTCACTGTATTAATGTATAAAGAAGGAAGCTAGAGTGGACTGCGTGGTGATTAATAATCAGGTTCACTGTATTAGTGTATAAATAAGGAAGCTAGAGTGGACTACGTGGTGATTAATAATCATGTTCACTGTATTAATGTATAAAGAAGGAAGCTATAGTAGACTGCGTGGTGATTAATAATCAGGTTCACTGTATTAATGTATAAAGAAGGAAGCTAGAGTGGACTGCGTGGTGATTAATAATCATGTTCACTGTATTAATGTATAAAGAAGGAAGCTATAGTGGACTGCGTGGTGATTAATAATCAGGTTCACTGAATTAATGTATAAAGAAGGAAGCTAGAGTGGACTGTGTGGTGATTAATAATCAGGTTCACTGTATTAATGTATAAAGAAGGAAGCTAGAGTGGACTGCGTGGTGGTTAATAATCAGGTTCACTGTATTAATGTATAAAGAAAGCTATAGTAGACTGCATGGTGATTAATAATCAGGTTCACTGGATTGATGTATAAAGAAGGAAGCTAGAGTGGACTGCGTGGTGATTAATAATCATGTTCACTGCATTAATGTATAAGGAAGGAAGCTAGAGTGGACTGCGTGGTGAATAATAATCATGTTCACTGTATTAATGTATAAAGAAGGAAGCTATAGTGGACTGCGTGATGATTAATAATCATGTTCACTGTATTACTGTATAAAGAAGGAAGCTATAGTGGACTGTGTGGTGATTAATAATCAGGTTCACTGTATTAATGTATAAAGAAGGAAGCTATAGTGGACTGCGTGGTGATTAATAATCAGGTTCCCTGTATTAATGTATAAAGAAGGAAGCTATAGTGGACTGTGTGGTGATTAATAATTAGGTTCACTGTATTAATGTATAAAGAAGGAAGCTATAGTGGACTGCGTGGTGATTAATACTTAGGTTCACTGTATTAATGTATAAAGAAGGAAGCTATCGTGGACTGTGCGGTGATTAATAATCAGGTTCACTGTATTAATGTATAAAGAAAGAAGCTATAGTGGACTGTGGGGTGATTAATAATCAGGGTCACTGTATTAATGTATAAAGAAGGAAGCTAACGTGGACTGTGCGGTGATTAATAATCAGGTTCACTGTATTAATGTATAAAGAAAGAAGCTAGCTATAGTGGACTGTGAGGTGATTAATAATCAGGTTCACTGTATTAATGTATAAAGAAGGAAGCTATAGTGGACTGTGTGGTGATTAATAATCAGGCTCACTGTATTAATGTATAAAGAAGGAAGCTATAGTGGACTGTGTCGTGATTAATAATCAGGTTCACAGTATTAATGTATAAAGAAGGAAGCTATAGTGGACTGTGTGGTGATTAAAAATCAGGCTCACTGTGTTAATGTATAAAGAAGGAAACTAGAGTGGACTGCGTGGTGATTAATAATCAGGTTCACTGTATTAATGTATAAAGAAGGAAGCTATAGTGGACTGCGTGGTGATTAATAATCAGGTTCACTGTATTACTGTATAAAGAAGGAAGCTATAGTGGACTGCATGGCGATTGATAATCATGTTCACTGTATTAATGTATAAAGAAGGAAGCTAGAGTGGACTGCGTGGTGATTGATAATCAGGTTCACTGTATTAATGTATAAAGAAGGAAGCTATAGTGGACTGTGTGATGATTGATAATCATGTTCACTGTATTAATGTATAAAGAAGGAAGCTATAGTAGACTGCGTGGTGATTAATAATCAGGTTCACTGTATTAATGTATAAAGAAGGAAGCTATAGTGGACTGTGTGGTGATTAATAAACATGTTCACTGTGTTAATGTATAAAGAAGGAAGCTATAGTGCTCTGCGTGGTGATTAATAATCAGGTTCACTGTATTAGTGTATAAAGAAGGAAGCTAGAGTGGACTGCGTGGTGATTAATGATCATGTTCACTGTATTAATGTATAAAGAAGGAAGCTATAGTGGACTGCGTGGTGATTAATAATCAGGTTCGCTGTATTAATGTATAAAGAAGGAAGCTATAGTAGACTGTGTGGTGATTAATAATCAGGTTCACTGTATTAATGTATAAAGGAGGAAGCTAGAGTGGACTGCGTGGTGATTGATAATCAGATTCACGGTATTAATGTATAAAGAAGGAAGCTATAGTGGACTGCGTGGTGATTAATAATCAGGTTCACTGTATTAATGTATAAAGAAGGAAGCTATAGTGGACTGTGTGGTGATTAATAATCATGTTCACTGTATTAATGTATAAAGAAGGAAGCTATAGTGGACTGCGTTGTGATTAATAATCAGGTTCACTGTATTAATGTATAAAGAATGAAGCTATAGTAGACTGTGTGGTGATTAATAATCAGGTTCACAGTATTAATGTATAAAGAAGGAAGCTATAGTGGACTGTGTGGTGATTAATAATCAGGTTCACTGTATTAATGTATAAAGAAGGAAGCTATAGTGGACTGCGTGGTGATTAATAATCAGGTTCACTGTATTAATGTATAAAGAAGGAAGCTAGAGTGGACTGCGTGGTGATTAAAAATCAGGTTCACTGTATTAATGTATAAAGAAGGAAGCTATAGTGGACTGTGTGGTGATTAATAATCATATTCACTGTATTAATGTATAAAGAAGGAAGCTATAGTGGACTGCGTGGTGATTAATAATCAGGTTCACTGTATTAATGTATAAAGAAGGAAGCTAGAGTGGACTGCGTGGTGATTAATAATCAGGTTCACTGTATTAGTGTATAAAGAAGGAAGCTAGAGTGGACTACGTGGTGATTAATAATCATGTTCACTGTATTAATGTATAAAGAAGGAAGCTATAGTAGACTGCGTGGTGATTAATAATCAGGTTCACTGTATTAATGTATAAAGAAGGAAGCTAGAGTGGACTGCGTGGTGATTAATAATCATGTTCACTGTATTAATGTATAAAGAAGGAAGCTATAGTGGACTGCGTGGTAATTAATAATCAGGTTCACTGAATTAATGTATAAAGAAGGAAGCTAGAGTGGACTGTGTGGTGATTAATAATCAGGTTCACTGTATTAATGTATAAAGAAGGAAGCTAGAGTGGACTGCGTGGTGGTTAATAATCAGGTTCACTGTATTAATGTATAAAGAAGGAAGCTAGAGTGGACTGCGTGGTGATTAATAATCAGGTTCACTGTATTAATGTATAGAGAAGGAAGCTATAGTGGACTGTGTGGTGATTAATAATCAGGTTCGCTGTATTAATGTATAAAGAAGGAAGCTAGAGTGGACTGCGTGGAGATTAATAATCAGGTTCACTGTATTAATGTATAAAGAAAGCTATAGTAGACTGCGTGGTGATTAATAATCAGGTTCACTGGATTAATGTATAAAGAAGGAAGCTAGAGTGGACTGCGTGGTGATTAATAATCATGTTCACTGCATTAATGTATAAAGAAGGAAGCTAGAGTGGACTGCGTGGTGATTAATAATCATGTTCACTGTATTAATGTATAAAGAAGGAAGCTATAGTGGACTACGTGGTGATTAATAATCATGTTCACTGTATTAATGTATAAAGAAGGAAGCTATAGTAGACTGCGTGGTGATTAATAATCAGGTTCACTGTATTAATGTATAAAGAAGGAAGCTAGAGTGGACTGCGTGGTGATTAATAATCATGTTCACTGTATTAATGTATAAAGAAGGAAGCTATAGTGGACTGCGTGGTGATTAATAATCAGGTTCACTGAATTAATGTATAAAGAAGGAAGCTAGAGTGGACTGTGTGGTGATTAATAATCAGGTTCACTGTATTAATGTATAAAGAAGGAAGCTAGAGTGGACTGCGTGGTGGTTAATAATCAGGTTCACTGTATTAATGTATAAAGAAAGCTATAGTAGACTGCGTGGTGATTAATAATCAGGTTCACTGGATTGATGTATAAAGAAGGAAGCTAGAGTGGACTGCGTGGTGATTAATAATCATGTTCACTGCATTAATGTATAAAGAAGGAAGCTAGAGTGGACTGCGTGGTGAATAATAATCATGTTCACTGTATTAATGTATAAAGAAGGAAGCTATAGTGGACTGCGTGATGATTAATAATCATGTTCACTGTATTACTGTATAAAGAAGGAAGCTATAGTGGACTGTGTGGTGATTAATAATCAGGTTCACTGTATTAATGTATAAAGAAGGAAGCTATAGTGGACTGCGTGGTGATTAATAATCAGGTTCACTGTATTAATGTATAAAGAAGGAAGCTATAGTGGACTGTGTGGTGATTAATAATTAGGTTCACTGTATTAATGTATAAAGAAGGAAGCTATAGTGGACTGCGTGGTGATTAATACTTAGGTTCACTGTATTAATGTATAAAGAAGGAAGCTATCGTGGACTGTGCGGTGATTAATAATCAGGTTCACTGTATTAATGTATAAAGAAAGAAGCTATAGTGGACTGTGGGGTGATTAATAATCAGGGTCACTGTATTAATGTATAAAGAAGGAAGCTATCGTGGACTGTGCGGTGATTAATAATCAGGTTCACTGTATTAATGTATAAAGAAAGAAGCTAGCTATAGTGGACTGTGAGGTGATTAATAATCAGGTTCACTGTATTAATGTATAAAGAAGGAAGCTATAGTGGACTGTGTGGTGATTAATAATCAGGCTCACTGTATTAATGTATAAAGAAGGAAGCTATAGTGGACTGTGTCGTGATTAATAATCAGGTTCACAGTATTAATGTATAAAGAAGGAAGCTATAGTGGACTGTGTGGTGATTAAAAATCAGGCTCACTGTGTTAATGTATAAAGAAGGAAACTAGAGTGGACTGCGTGGTGATTAATAATCAGGTTCACTGTATTAATGTATAAAGAAGGAAGCTATAGTGGACTGCGTGGTGATTAATAATCAGGTTCACTGTATTACTGTATAAAGAAGGAAGCTATAGTGGACTGCATGGCGATTGATAATCATGTTCACTGTATTAATGTATAAAGAAGGAAGCTAGAGTGGACTGCGTGGTGATTGATAATCAGGTTCACTGTATTAATGTATAAAGAAGGAAGCTATAGTGGACTGTGTGATGATTGATAATCATGTTCACTGTATTAATGTATAAAGAAGGAAGCTATAGTAGACTGCGTGGTGATTAATAATCAGGTTCACTGTATTAATGTATAAAGAAGGAAGCTATAGTGGACTGTGTGGTGATTAATAAACATGTTCACTGTGTTAATGTATAAAGAAGGAAGCTATAGTGCTCTGCGTGGTGATTAATAATCATGTTCACTGTATTAGTGTATAAAGAAGGAAGCTAGAGTGGACTGCGTGGTGATTAATGATCATGTTCACTGTATTAATGTATAAAGAAGGAAGCTATAGTGGACTGCGTGGTGATTAATAATCAGGTTCGCTGTATTAATGTATAAAGAAGGAAGCTATAGTAGACTGTGTGGTGATTAATAATCAGGTTCACTGTATTAATGTATAAAGGAGGAAGCTAGAGTGGACTGCGTGGTGATTGATAATCAGATTCACGGTATTAATGTATAAAGAAGGAAGCTATAGTGGACTGCGTGGTGATTAATAATCAGGTTCACTGTATTAATGTATAAAGAAGGAAGCTATAGTGGACTGTGTGGTGATTAATAATCATGTTCACTGTATTAATGTATAAAGAAGGAAGCTATAGTGGACTGCGTTGTGATTAATAATCAGGTTCACTGTATTAATGTATAAAGAATGAAGCTATAGTAGACTGTGTGGTGATTAATAATCAGGTTCACAGTATTAATGTATAAAGAAGGAAGCTATAGTGGACTGTGTGGTGATTAATAATCAGGTTCACTGTATTAATGTATAAAGAAGGAAGCTATAGTGGACTGCGTGGTGATTAATAATCAGGTTCACTGTATTAATGTAAAAAGAAGGAAGCTAGAGTGGACTGCGTGGTGATTAAAAATCAGGTTCACTGTATTAATGTATAAAGAAGGAAGCTATAGTGGACTGTGTGGTGATTAATAATCATATTCACTGTATTAATGTATAAAGAAGGAAGCTATAGTGGACTGCGTGGTGATTAATAATCAGGTTCACTGTATTAATGTATAAAGAAGGAAGCTAGAGTGGACTGCGTGGTGATTAATAATCAGGTTCACTGTATTAGTGTATAAAGAAGGAAGCTAGAGTGGACTACGTGGTGATTAATAATCATGTTCACTGTATTAATGTATAAAGAAGGAAGCTATAGTAGACTGCGTGGTGATTAATAATCAGGTTCACTGTATTAATGTATAAAGAAGGAAGCTAGAGTGGACTGCGTGGTGATTAATAATCATGTTCACTGTATTAATGTATAAAGAAGGAAGCTATAGTGGACTGCGTGGTGATTAATAATCAGGTTCACTGTATTAATGTATAAAGAAGGAAGCTAGAGTGGACTGCGTGGTGATTAATAATCAGGTTCACTGTATTAATGTATAGAGAAGGAAGCTATAGTGGAGTGTGTGGTGATTAATAATCAGGTTCGCTGTATTAATGTATAAAGAAGGAAGCTAGAGTGGACTGCGTGGAGATTAATAATCAGGTTCACTGTATTAATGTATAAAGAAAGCTATAGTAGACTGCGTGGTGATTAATAATCAGGTTCACTGGATTAATGTATAAAGAAGGAAGCTAGAGTGGACTGCGTGGTGATTAATAATCATGTTCACTGTATTAATGTATAAAGAAGGAAGCTATAGTGGACTACGTGGTGATTAATAATCATGTTCACTGTATTAATGTATAAAGAAGGAAGCTATAGTAGACTGCGTGGTGATTAATAATCAGGTTCACTGTATTAATGTATAAAGAAGGAAGCTAGAGTGGACTGCGTGGTGATTAATAATCATGTTCACTGTATTAATGTATAAAGAAGGAAGCTATAGTGGACTGCGTGGTGATTAATAATCAGGTTCACTGAATTAATGTATAAAGAAGGAAGCTAGAGTGGACTGTGTGGTGATTAATAATCAGGTTCACTGTATTAATGTATAAAGAAGGAAGCTAGAGTGGACTGCGTGGTGGTTAATAATCAGGTTCACTGTATTAATGTATAAAGAAAGCTATAGTAGACTGCGTGGTGATTAATAATCAGGTTCACTGGATTGATGTATAAAGAAGGAAGCTAGAGTGGACTGCGTGGTGATTAATAATCATGTTCACTGCATTAATGTATAAAGAAGGAAGCTAGAGTGGACTGCGTGGTGAATAATAATCATGTTCACTGTATTAATGTATAAAGAAGGAAGCTATAGTGGACTGCGTGATGATTAATAATCATGTTCACTGTATTACTGTATAAAGAAGGAAGCTATAGTGGACTGTGTGGTGATTAATAATCAGGTTCACTGTATTAATGTATAAAGAAGGAAGCTATAGTGGACTGCGTGGTGATTAATAATCAGGTTCACTGTATTAATGTATAAAGAAGGAAGCTATAGTGGACTGTGTGGTGATTAATAATTAGGTTCACTGTATTAATGTATAAAGAAGGAAGCTATAGTGGACTGCGTGGTGATTAATACTTAGGTTCACTGTATTAATGTATAAAGAAGGAAGCTATCGTGGACTGTGCGGTGATTAATAATCAGGTTCACTGTATTAATGTATAAAGAAAGAAGCTATAGTGGACTGTGGGGTGATTAATAATCAGGGTCACTGTATTAATGTATAAAGAAGGAAGCTATCGTGGACTGTGCGGTGATTAATAATCAGGTTCACTGTATTAATGTATAAAGAAAGAAGCTAGCTATAGTGGACTGTGAGGTGATTAATAATCAGGTTCACTGTATTAATGTATAAAGAAGGAAGCTATAGTGGACTGTGTGGTGATTAATAATCAGGCTCACTGTATTAATGTATAAAGAAGGAAGCTATAGTGGACTGTGTCGTGATTAATAATCAGGTTCACAGTATTAATGTATAAAGAAGGAAGCTATAGTGGACTGTGTGGTGATTAAAAATCAGGCTCACTGTGTTAATGTATAAAGAAGGAAACTAGAGTGGACTGCGTGGTGATTAATAATCAGGTTCACTGTATTAATGTATAAAGAAGGAAGCTATAGTGGACTGCGTGGTGATTAATAATCAGGTTCACTGTATTACTGTATAAAGAAGGAAGCTATAGTGGACTGCATGGCGATTGATAATCATGTTCACTGTATTAATGTATAAAGAAGGAAGCTAGAGTGGACTGCGTGGTGATTGATAATCAGGTTCACTGTATTAATGTATAAAGAAGGAAGCTATAGTGGACTGTGTGATGATTGATAATCATGTTCACTGTATTAATGTATAAAGAAGGAAGCTATAGTAGACTGCGTGGTGATTAATAATCAGGTTCACTGTATTAATGTATAAAGAAGGAAGCTATAGTGGACTGTGTGGTGATTAATAAACATGTTCACTGTGTTAATGTATAAAGAAGGAAGCTATAGTGCTCTGCGTGGTGATTAATAATCAGGTTCACTGTATTAGTGTATAAAGAAGGAAGCTAGAGTGGACTGCGTGGTGATTAATGATCATGTTCACTGTATTAATGTATAAAGAAGGAAGCTATAGTGGACTGCGTGGTGATTAATAATCAGGTTCGCTGTATTAATGTATAAAGAAGGAAGCTATAGTAGACTGTGTGGTGATTAATAATCAGGTTCACTGTATTAATGTATAAAGGAGGAAGCTAGAGTGGACTGCGTGGTGATTGATAATCAGATTCACGGTATTAATGTATACACCTGTGCAAAAGTTAAGCACCAGCAAAAACAATAGAACGTAGAAACATGATGGTACAACTAGGCTGCCATACTTTTTGTCCCCGCGTTAGCTGACATAATTCCAAGTACGAAATGCACATGCATGCATGACTTCACGCCGCTTGATGTCCGTGCGTGGCGGGAAACAGCACACGTGTTCAGTTATGTAAAAGTCCAGTTTGAGGTGTAGAACATTACATACAGATTTAGGCGACAAGATTAGGAATTTTGTGTTCATGACCGTGGTTTATTTGTACAGAGAGAATTAGCTCTTGATTGTGAACCGCTATGGCAAGACGAAGGTTAAGTGATCGTGTGAAATGGCAAATCATAGGCATGCATACCACTGGTATGTCATGCAGAGAGATTGGCAGACAGCTGAACATTAACCATACTGTAATCAGTCGTTTGATTGCAAAACATGGGCAAACTAACGAGGTGAAGGACAGGCCTAGATCTGGAAGACCGACGAAGACTACTGCCCGTGATGATCGAGCCCTAGTACGCCTTGTTAGGAGATCTCCATTCACCAACAGCAGAGTGCTCAGCCAGCAATGGGAAACGCGCAATAGAGTGTCAATGTCGACCGTCAAAAGGAGACTGTATGCTGCTGGCATGAAAGCTAGGAGACCTGTCAGACGTCCTCTCCTCACTGCACACCACAAAGAGGAGCGTCTGAGGTGGTGCAACAAAAGAAGACACTGGAACATGAGATCCTGGAGACGGGTACACTGGTCCGATGAAGCTCGGTTCCTGCTTCATGCCACAGATGGTCGAACTCGTCTATGGAGGTCCAGACGCACGGCGTACGACCAACGTAACATCATGGAAGAAGTTCCATTTGGTGAAGGTTCCGTTATGATATGGGGGTGCATCTCATTTGATTGTAAGCTGGATCTGTTGACTGTACCTGGAACACTAAATGGACAAAGATATCAAGATTCCATACTGGATAGAGTTGTGGTCCCTCATTTTGTAAATCATGCACCTGGAACCCACCCTATATTCATGGATGACAACGCCCGACCACATCGTGCTAGAGCTGTGCATGAATACCTCCGCCAGAATGCCATCGATACCCTACCATGGCCAGCAAGGAGCCCTGACATGAACCCTATTGAGCATATCTGGGACATTCTGGGAAACATGGTGAGAAGGAGGGATCCTCCTGTGCAGAACATACAGGAATTAACAGACGCACTCCATCTTGAATGGCAACGAATACCAAAATGGCGTATCAGTCGGTTGGTGACCAGCATGAGACGTCGTGTCCAGGCCGTCATCCAGGCACAAGCTGGATATACCCGGTATTAATAATGACAGTCTCAAACTCGTGCACAGATGTTAAACTTCGTTTTCAGACACCGTTACTGACAATCTAGACACGTGTGTCAACTGTAGGGCAATAGTTGTCAGTTGTGTCAACGTAACCATATTCAGGCCTCGTTTTCAAGTTCAAACAAAAACATCCAGTGTTTCCCCACCATCATAATCAGCATTCCTCTAGTTGCATTATTACCTCTTGCACTAAGATGGATGGGTACATAAATGTTTATGCTATTGCTTTCTTCATAGCACATGAATATACCGTCGCATGTGCGTAAAAATAGGGTGGTGCTTAACTTTTGCACAGGTGTATATAAAGAAGGAAGCTATAGTGGACTGCGTGGTGATTAATAATCAGGTTCACTGTATTAATGTATAAAGAAGGAAGCTATAGTAGACTGTGTGGTGATTAATAATCAGGTTCACTGTATTAATGTATAAAGAAGGAAGCTATAGTGGACTGTGTGGTGATTGATAATCATGTTCACTGTATTACTGTATAAAGAAGGAAGCTATAGTGGACTGTGAGGTGGTTAAAAATCATGTTCACTGTATTAATGTATAAAGAAGGAAGCTATAATGGACTGCGAGGTGATTAATAATCATGTTCACTGTATTAGTGTATAAAAAAGGAAGCTATAGTGGACTGCGTGGTGATTAATAATCATGTTCACTGTAATAATGTATAAAGAAGGAAGCTATCGTGGACAGCGTGGTGATTAATAATCATGTTAACTGTATTACTGTATAAAGAAGGAAGCTATAGTGGACTGCGTGGTGATTAATAATCATGTTCACTGTATTAATGTATAAAGAATGAAGCTAGAGTGGACTGCGTGGTGATTAATAATCAGGTTCACAGTATTAATGTATAAAGAAGGAAGCTATAGTGGACTGCGCGGTGATTAATAATCAGGTTCACTGTATTAATGTATAAAGAAGGAAGCTATAGTAGACTGCGTGGTGATTAATAATCAGGTTCACTGTATTAATGTATAAAGAAGGAAGCTATAGTGGACTACGTGGTGATTAATAATCATGTTCACTGTATTAATGTATAAAGGAGGAAGCTATAGTGGACTGTGAGGTGATTAATAATCATGTTCACTGTATTAGTGTATAAAGAAGGAAGCTATAGTGGACTGCGTGGTGATTAATACTTAGGTTCACTGTATTAATGTATAAAGAAGGAAGCTATCGTGGACTGTGCGGTGATTAATAATCAGGTTCACTGTATTAATGTATAAAGAAAGAAGCTATAGTGGACTGTGGGGTGATTAATAATCAGGGTCACTGTATTAATGTATAAAGAAGGAAGCTATCATGGACTGTGCGGTGATTAATAATCAGGTTCACTGTATTAATGTATAGTGAAAGAAGCTAGCTATAGTGGACTGTGAGGTGATTAATAATCAGGTTCACTGTATTAATGTATAAAGAAGGAAGCTATAGTGGACTGTGTGGTGATTAATAATCAGGCTCACTGTATTAATGTATAAAGAAGGAAGCTATAGTGGACTGCGTGGTGATTAATGATCATGTTCACTGTATTAATGTATAAAGAAGGAAGCTATAGTGGACTGCGTGGTGATTAATAATCAGGTTCACTGTATTAATGTATAAAGGAGGAAGCTAGAGTGGACTGCGTGGTGATTGATAATCAGATTCACGGTATTAATGTATAAAGAAGGAAGCTATAGTGGACTGTGTGGTGATTGATAATCATGTTCACTGTATTAATGTATAAAGAAGGAAGCTATAGTAGACGGTGTGGTGATTAATAATCAGGTTCACTGTATTAATGTATAAAGAAGGAAGCTATAGTGGACTGTGTGGTGATTGATAATCATGTTCACTGTATTACTGTATAAAGAAGGAAGCTATAGTGGACTGTGAGGTGGTTAAAAATCATGTTCACTGTATTAATGTATAAAGAAGGAAGCTATAATGGACTGCGAGGTGATTAATAATCATGTTCACTGTATTAGTGTATAAAGAAGGAAGCTATAGTGGACTGCGTGGTGATTAATAATCATGTTCACTGTATTAATGTATAAAGGAGGAAGCTAGAGTGGACTGCGTGGTGATTGATAATCAGATTCACGGTATTAATGTATAAAGAAGGAAGCTATAGTGGACTGTGTGGTGATTGATAATCATGTTCACTGTATTAATGTATAAAGAAGGAAGCTATAGTAGACGGTGTGGTGATTAATAATCAGGTTCACTGTATTAATGTATAAAGAAGGAAGCTATAGTGGACTGTGTGGTGATTGATAATCATGTTCACTGTATTACTGTATAAAGAAGGAAGCTATAGTGGACTGTGAGGTGGTTAAAAATCATGTTCACTGTATTAATGTATAAAGAAGGAAGCTATAATGGACTGCGAGGTGATTAATAATCATGTTCACTGTATTAGTGTATAAAGAAGGAAGCTATAGTGGACTGCGTGGTGATTAATAATCATGTTCACTGTAATAATGTATAAAGAAGGAAGCTATCGTGGACAGCGTGGTGATTAATAATCATGTTAACTGTATTACTGTATAAAGAAGGAAGCTATAGTGGACTGCGTGGTGATTAATAATCATGTTCACTGTATTAATGTATAAAGAATGAAGCTAGAGTGGACTGCGTGGTGATTAATAATCAGGTTCACTGTATTAATGTATAAAGAAGGAAGCTATAGTGGACTGCGCGGTGATTAATAATCAGGTTCACTGTATTAATGTATAAAGAAGGAAGCTATAGTAGACTGCGTGGTGATTAATAATCAGGTTCACTGTATTAATGTATAAAGAAGGAAGCTATAGTGGACTACGTGGTGATTAATAATCATGTTCACTGTATTAATGTATAAAGAAGGAAGCTATAGTAGACTGTGTGGTGATTAATAATCAGGTTCACTGTATTACTGTATAAAGAAGGAAGCTATAGTGGACTGCGTGGTGATTAATAATCATGTTCACTGTATTACTGTATAAAGAAGGAAGCTATAGTAGATTGTGTGGTGATTAATAATCATGTTCACTGTATTAATGTATAAAGAAGGAAGCTATAGTAGACTGCGTGGTGATTAATAATCATGTTCACTGTATTAATGTATAAAGAATGAAGCTAGAGAGGACTACGTGGTGATTAATAATCAGGTTCACTGTATTAATGTATAAAGAAGGAAGCTATAGTGGACTGCGCGGTGATTAATAATCAGGTTCACTGTATTAATGTATAAAGATTGGAAGCTATAGAAGAGTGCGTGGTGATTAATAATCAGGTTCACTGTATTGATGTATAAAGAAGGAAGCTATAGTGGACTACGTGGTGATTAATAATCATGTTCACTGTATTAATGTATAAAGAAGGAAGCTATAGTAGACTGTGTGGTGATTAATAATCAGGTTCACTGTATTAATGTATAAAGAAGGAAGCTAGAGTAGACTGCGTGGTGATTAATAATCATGTTCACTGTATTACTGTATAAAGAAGGAAGCTATCGTGGACTGCGTGGTGATTAATAATCATGTTCACTGTATTACTGTATAAAGAAGGAAGCTATAGTAGACTGAGTGGTGATTAATAATCATGTTCACTGTATTACTGTATAAAGAAGGAAGCTATAGTAGATTGTGTGGTGATTAATAATCATGTTCACTGTATTAATGTATAAAGAAGGAAGCTATAGTGGACTGCGTGATGATTAATAATCATGTTCACTGTATTAATGTATAAAGAAGGAAGCTATAGTGGACTGCGTGGTGATTAATAATCATGTTCACTGTATTAATGTATAAAGAAGGAAGCTATAGTGGACTGCGTGATGATTAATAATCATGTTCACTGTATTAATGTATAAAGAAGGAAGCTATAGTGGACTGCGTGGTGATTAATAATCAGGTTCACTGTATTAATGTATAAAGAAGGAAGCTATAGTAGATTGTGTGGTGATTAATAATCATGTTCCCTGTATTACTGTATAAAGAAGGAAGCTATAGTGGACTGTGTGGTGATTAATAATCAGGTTCACTGTATTAATGTATAAAGAAGGAAGCTATAGTAGACGGTGTGGTGATTAATAATCAGGTTCACTGTATTAATGTATAAAGAAGGAAGCTATAGTGGACTGTGTGGTGATTGATAATCATGTTCACTGTATTACTGTATAAAGAAGGAAGCTATAGTGGACTGTGAGGTGGTTAAAAATCATGTTCACTGTATTAATGTATAAAGAAGGAAGCTATAATGGACTGCGGGGTGATTAATAATCATGTTCACTGTATTAGTGTATAAAGAAGGAAGCTATAGTGGACTGCGTGGTGATTAATAATCATGTTCACTGTAATAATGTATAAAGAAGGAAGCTATCGTGGACAGCGTGGTGATTAATAATCATGTTAACTGTATTACTGTATAAAGAAGGAAGCTATAGTGGACTGCGTGGTGATTAATAATCATGTTCACTGTATTAATGTATAAAGAATGAAGCTAGAGTGGACTGCGTGGTGATTAATAATCAGGTTCACTGTATTAATGTATAAAGAAGGAAGCTATAGTGGACTGCGCGGTGATTAATAATCAGGTTCACTGTATTAATGTATAAAGAAGGAAGCTATAGTAGACTGCGTGGTGATTAATAATCATGTTCACTGTATTAATGTATAAAGAAGGAAGCTATAGTGGACTACGTGGTGATTAATAATCATGTTCACTGTATTAATGTATAAAGAAGGAAGCTATAGTAGACTGTGTGGTGATTAATAATCAGGTTCACTGTATTACTGTATAAAGAAGGAAGCTATAGTGGACTGTGAGGTGATTAAAAATCATGTTCACCTGTATTAATGTATAAAGAAGGAAGCTATAGTGGACTGTGAGGTGATTAATAATCATGTTCACTGTATTAGTGTATAAAGAAGGAAGCTATAGTGGACTGCGTGGTGATTAATAATCATGTTCACTGTATTACTGTATAAAGAAGGAAGCTATAGTAGATTGTGTGGTGATTAATAATCATGTTCACTGTATTAATGTATAAAGAAGGAAGCTATAGTAGACTGTGTGGTGATTAATAATCATGTTCACTGTATTAATGTATAAAGAATGAAGCTAGAGAGGACTACGTGGTGATTAATAATCAGGTTCACTGTATTAATGTATAAAGAAGGAAGCTATAGTGGACTGCGCGGTGATTAATAATCAGGTTCACTGTATTAATGTATAAAGAAGGAAGCTATAGAAGAGTGCGTGGTGATTAATAATCAGGTTCACTGTATTGATGTATAAAGAAGGAAGCTATAGTGGACTACGTGGTGATTAATAATCATGTTCACTGTATTAATGTATAAAGAAGGAAGCTATAGTAGACTGTGTGGGGATTAATAATCAGGTTCACTGTATTAATGTATAAAGAAGGAAGGTAGAGTAGACTGCGTGGTGATTAATAATCATGTTCACTGTATTACTGTATAAAGAAGGAAGCTATCGTGGACTGCGTGGTGATTAATAATCATGTTCACTGTATTACTGTATAAAGAAGGAAGCTATAGTAGACTGAGTGGTGATTAATAATCATGTTCACTGTATTACTGTATAAAGAAGGAAGCTATAGTAGATTGTGTGGTGATTAATAATCATGTTCACTGTATTAATGTATAAAGAAGGAAGCTATAGTGGACTGCGTGATGATTAATAATCATGTTCACTGTATTAATGTATAAAGAAGGAAGCTATAGTGGACTGCGTGGTGATTAATAATCATGTTCACTGTATTAATGTATAAAGAAGGAAGCTATAGTGGACTGCGTGATGAT
The DNA here is from genome assembly GCA_034401795.1 of Chaetoderma sp. LZ-2023a. Taxonomy (NCBI): domain Eukaryota; kingdom Metazoa; phylum Mollusca; class Caudofoveata; order Chaetodermatida; family Chaetodermatidae; genus Chaetoderma; species Chaetoderma sp. LZ-2023a. The sequence continues at coordinate 1,512,836 of JAVVLW010000018.1, forward strand.
TAATAATCATGTTCACTGTATTAATGTATAAAGGAAGCTATAGTGGACTGCGTGGTGATTAATAATCAGGTTCACTGTATTAATGTATAAAGAAGGAAGCTATAGTAGATTGTGTGGTGATTAATAATCATGTTCCCTGTATTACTGTATAAAGAAGGAAGCTATAGTGGACTGTGTGGTGATTAATAATCAGGTTCACTGTATTAATGTATAAAGAAGGAAGCTATAGTGGACTGCGTGGTGATTAATAATCAGGTTCCCTGTATTAATGTATAAAGAAGGAAGCTATAGTGGACTGTGTGGTGATTAATAATCAGGTTCACTGTATTACTGTATAAAGAAGGAAGCTATAGTGGACTGTGAGGTGATTAAAAATCATGTTCACTGTATTAATGTATAAAGAAGGAAGCTATAGTGGACTGTGAGGTTATTAATAATCATGTTCACTGTATTAGTGTATAAAGAAGGAAGCTATAGTGGACTGCGTGGTGATTAATAATCATGTTCACTGTATTACTGTATAAAGAAGGAAGCTATAGTAGATTGTGTGGTGATTAATAATCATGTTCACTGTATTAATGTATAAAGAAGGAAGCTATAGTAGACTGCGTGGTGATTAATAATCATGTTCACTGTATTAATGTATAAAGAATGAAGCTAGAGAGGACTACGTGGTGATTAATAATCAGGTTCACTGTATTAATGTATAAAGAAGGAAGCTATAGTGGACTGCGCGGTGATTAATAATCAGGTTCACTGTATTAATGTATAAAGATTGGAAGCTATAGAAGAGTGCGTGGTGATTAATAATCAGGTTCACTGTATTGATGTATAAAGAAGGAAGCTATAGTGGACTACGTGGTGATTAATAATCATGTTCACTGTATTAATGTATAAAGAAGGAAGCTATAGTAGACTGTGTGGTGATTAATAATCAGGTTCACTGTATTAATGTATAAAGAAGGAAGCTAGAGTAGACTGCGTGGTGATTAATAATCATGTTCACTGTATTACTGTATAAAGAAGGAAACTAGAGTGGACTGCGTGGTGATTAATAATCAGGTTCACTGTATTAATGTATAAAGAAGGAAGCTATAGTGGACTGCGTGGTGATTAATAATCAGGTTCACTGTATTACTGTATAAAGAAGGAAGCTATAGTGGACTGCATGGCGATTGATAATCATGTTCACTGTATTAATGTATAAAGAAGGAAGCTAGAGTGGACTGCGTGGTGATTGATAATCAGGTTCACTGTATTAATGTATAAAGAAGGAAGCTATAGTGGACTGTGTGATGATTGATAATCATGTTCACTGTATTAATGTATAAAGAAGGAAGCTATAGTAGACTGCGTGGTGATTAATAATCAGGTTCACTGTATTAATGTATAAAGAAGGAAGCTATAGTGGACTGTGTGGTGATTAATAAACATGTTCACTGTGTTAATGTATAAAGAAGGAAGCTATAGTGCTCTGCGTGGTGATTAATAATCAGGTTCACTGTATTAGTGTATAAAGAAGGAAGCTAGAGTGGACTGCGTGGTGATTAATGATCATGTTCACTGTATTAATGTATAAAGAAGGAAGCTATAGTGGACTGCGTGGTGATTAATAATCAGGTTCGCTGTATTAATGTATAAAGAAGGAAGCTATAGTAGACTGTGTGGTGATTAATAATCAGGTTCACTGTATTAATGTATAAAGGAGGAAGCTAGAGTGGACTGCGTGGTGATTGATAATCAGATTCACGGTATTAATGTATACACCTGTGCAAAAGTTAAGCACCAGCAAAAACAATAGAACGTAGAAACATGATGGTACAACTAGGCTGCCATACTTTTTGTCCCCGCGTTAGCTGACATAATTCCAAGTACGAAATGCACATGCATGCATGACTTCACGCCGCTTGATGTCCGTGCGTGGCGGGAAACAGCACACGTGTTCAGTTATGTAAAAGTCCAGTTTGAGGTGTAGAACATTACATACAGATTTAGGCGACAAGATTAGGAATTTTGTGTTCATGACCGTGGTTTATTTGTACAGAGAGAATTAGCTCTTGATTGTGAACCGCTATGGCAAGACGAAGGTTAAGTGATCGTGTGAAATGGCAAATCATAGGCATGCATACCACTGGTATGTCATGCAGAGAGATTGGCAGACAGCTGAACATTAACCATACTGTAATCAGTCGTTTGATTGCAAAACATGGGCAAACTAACGAGGTGAAGGACAGGCCTAGATCTGGAAGACCGACGAAGACTACTGCCCGTGATGATCGAGCCCTAGTACGCCTTGTTAGGAGATCTCCATTCACCAACAGCAGAGTGCTCAGCCAGCAATGGGAAACGCGCAATAGAGTGTCAATGTCGACCGTCAAAAGGAGACTGTATGCTGCTGGCATGAAAGCTAGGAGACCTGTCAGACGTCCTCTCCTCACTGCACACCACAAAGAGGAGCGTCTGAGGTGGTGCAACAAAAGAAGACACTGGAACATGAGATCCTGGAGACGGGTACACTGGTCCGATGAAGCTCGGTTCCTGCTTCATGCCACAGATGGTCGAACTCGTCTATGGAGGTCCAGACGCACGGCGTACGACCAACGTAACATCATGGAAGAAGTTCCATTTGGTGAAGGTTCCGTTATGATATGGGGGTGCATCTCATTTGATTGTAAGCTGGATCTGTTGACTGTACCTGGAACACTAAATGGACAAAGATATCAAGATTCCATACTGGATAGAGTTGTGGTCCCTCATTTTGTAAATCATGCACCTGGAACCCACCCTATATTCATGGATGACAACGCCCGACCACATCGTGCTAGAGCTGTGCATGAATACCTCCGCCAGAATGCCATCGATACCCTACCATGGCCAGCAAGGAGCCCTGACATGAACCCTATTGAGCATATCTGGGACATTCTGGGAAACATGGTGAGAAGGAGGGATCCTCCTGTGCAGAACATACAGGAATTAACAGACGCACTCCATCTTGAATGGCAACGAATACCAAAATGGCGTATCAGTCGGTTGGTGACCAGCATGAGACGTCGTGTCCAGGCCGTCATCCAGGCACAAGCTGGATATACCCGGTATTAATAATGACAGTCTCAAACTCGTGCACAGATGTTAAACTTCGTTTTCAGACACCGTTACTGACAATCTAGACACGTGTGTCAACTGTAGGGCAATAGTTGTCAGTTGTGTCAACGTAACCATATTCAGGCCTCGTTTTCAAGTTCAAACAAAAACATCCAGTGTTTCCCCACCATCATAATCAGCATTCCTCTAGTTGCATTATTACCTCTTGCACTAAGATGGATGGGTACATAAATGTTTATGCTATTGCTTTCTTCATAGCACATGAATATACCGTCGCATGTGCGTAAAAATAGGGTGGTGCTTAACTTTTGCACAGGTGTATATAAAGAAGGAAGCTATAGTGGACTGCGTGGTGATTAATAATCAGGTTCACTGTATTAATGTATAAAGAAGGAAGCTATAGTAGACTGTGTGGTGATTAATAATCAGGTTCACTGTATTAATGTATAAAGAAGGAAGCTATAGTGGACTGTGTGGTGATTGATAATCATGTTCACTGTATTACTGTATAAAGAAGGAAGCTATAGTGGACTGTGAGGTGGTTAAAAATCATGTTCACTGTATTAATGTATAAAGAAGGAAGCTATAATGGACTGCGAGGTGATTAATAATCATGTTCACTGTATTAGTGTATAAAAAAGGAAGCTATAGTGGACTGCGTGGTGATTAATAATCATGTTCACTGTAATAATGTATAAAGAAGGAAGCTATCGTGGACAGCGTGGTGATTAATAATCATGTTAACTGTATTACTGTATAAAGAAGGAAGCTATAGTGGACTGCGTGGTGATTAATAATCATGTTCACTGTATTAATGTATAAAGAATGAAGCTAGAGTGGACTGCGTGGTGATTAATAATCAGGTTCACAGTATTAATGTATAAAGAAGGAAGCTATAGTGGACTGCGCGGTGATTAATAATCAGGTTCACTGTATTAATGTATAAAGAAGGAAGCTATAGTAGACTGCGTGGTGATTAATAATCAGGTTCACTGTATTAATGTATAAAGAAGGAAGCTATAGTGGACTACGTGGTGATTAATAATCATGTTCACTGTATTAATGTATAAAGGAGGAAGCTATAGTGGACTGTGAGGTGATTAATAATCATGTTCACTGTATTAGTGTATAAAGAAGGAAGCTATAGTGGACTGCGTGGTGATTAATACTTAGGTTCACTGTATTAATGTATAAAGAAGGAAGCTATCGTGGACTGTGCGGTGATTAATAATCAGGTTCACTGTATTAATGTATAAAGAAAGAAGCTATAGTGGACTGTGGGGTGATTAATAATCAGGGTCACTGTATTAATGTATAAAGAAGGAAGCTATCATGGACTGTGCGGTGATTAATAATCAGGTTCACTGTATTAATGTATAGTGAAAGAAGCTAGCTATAGTGGACTGTGAGGTGATTAATAATCAGGTTCACTGTATTAATGTATAAAGAAGGAAGCTATAGTGGACTGTGTGGTGATTAATAATCAGGCTCACTGTATTAATGTATAAAGAAGGAAGCTATAGTGGACTGCGTGGTGATTAATGATCATGTTCACTGTATTAATGTATAAAGAAGGAAGCTATAGTGGACTGCGTGGTGATTAATAATCAGGTTCACTGTATTAATGTATAAAGGAGGAAGCTAGAGTGGACTGCGTGGTGATTGATAATCAGATTCACGGTATTAATGTATAAAGAAGGAAGCTATAGTGGACTGTGTGGTGATTGATAATCATGTTCACTGTATTAATGTATAAAGAAGGAAGCTATAGTAGACGGTGTGGTGATTAATAATCAGGTTCACTGTATTAATGTATAAAGAAGGAAGCTATAGTGGACTGTGTGGTGATTGATAATCATGTTCACTGTATTACTGTATAAAGAAGGAAGCTATAGTGGACTGTGAGGTGGTTAAAAATCATGTTCACTGTATTAATGTATAAAGAAGGAAGCTATAATGGACTGCGAGGTGATTAATAATCATGTTCACTGTATTAGTGTATAAAGAAGGAAGCTATAGTGGACTGCGTGGTGATTAATAATCATGTTCACTGTATTAATGTATAAAGGAGGAAGCTAGAGTGGACTGCGTGGTGATTGATAATCAGATTCACGGTATTAATGTATAAAGAAGGAAGCTATAGTGGACTGTGTGGTGATTGATAATCATGTTCACTGTATTAATGTATAAAGAAGGAAGCTATAGTAGACGGTGTGGTGATTAATAATCAGGTTCACTGTATTAATGTATAAAGAAGGAAGCTATAGTGGACTGTGTGGTGATTGATAATCATGTTCACTGTATTACTGTATAAAGAAGGAAGCTATAGTGGACTGTGAGGTGGTTAAAAATCATGTTCACTGTATTAATGTATAAAGAAGGAAGCTATAATGGACTGCGAGGTGATTAATAATCATGTTCACTGTATTAGTGTATAAAGAAGGAAGCTATAGTGGACTGCGTGGTGATTAATAATCATGTTCACTGTAATAATGTATAAAGAAGGAAGCTATCGTGGACAGCGTGGTGATTAATAATCATGTTAACTGTATTACTGTATAAAGAAGGAAGCTATAGTGGACTGCGTGGTGATTAATAATCATGTTCACTGTATTAATGTATAAAGAATGAAGCTAGAGTGGACTGCGTGGTGATTAATAATCAGGTTCACTGTATTAATGTATAAAGAAGGAAGCTATAGTGGACTGCGCGGTGATTAATAATCAGGTTCACTGTATTAATGTATAAAGAAGGAAGCTATAGTAGACTGCGTGGTGATTAATAATCAGGTTCACTGTATTAATGTATAAAGAAGGAAGCTATAGTGGACTACGTGGTGATTAATAATCATGTTCACTGTATTAATGTATAAAGAAGGAAGCTATAGTAGACTGTGTGGTGATTAATAATCAGGTTCACTGTATTACTGTATAAAGAAGGAAGCTATAGTGGACTGCGTGGTGATTAATAATCATGTTCACTGTATTACTGTATAAAGAAGGAAGCTATAGTAGATTGTGTGGTGATTAATAATCATGTTCACTGTATTAATGTATAAAGAAGGAAGCTATAGTAGACTGCGTGGTGATTAATAATCATGTTCACTGTATTAATGTATAAAGAATGAAGCTAGAGAGGACTACGTGGTGATTAATAATCAGGTTCACTGTATTAATGTATAAAGAAGGAAGCTATAGTGGACTGCGCGGTGATTAATAATCAGGTTCACTGTATTAATGTATAAAGATTGGAAGCTATAGAAGAGTGCGTGGTGATTAATAATCAGGTTCACTGTATTGATGTATAAAGAAGGAAGCTATAGTGGACTACGTGGTGATTAATAATCATGTTCACTGTATTAATGTATAAAGAAGGAAGCTATAGTAGACTGTGTGGTGATTAATAATCAGGTTCACTGTATTAATGTATAAAGAAGGAAGCTAGAGTAGACTGCGTGGTGATTAATAATCATGTTCACTGTATTACTGTATAAAGAAGGAAGCTATCGTGGACTGCGTGGTGATTAATAATCATGTTCACTGTATTACTGTATAAAGAAGGAAGCTATAGTAGACTGAGTGGTGATTAATAATCATGTTCACTGTATTACTGTATAAAGAAGGAAGCTATAGTAGATTGTGTGGTGATTAATAATCATGTTCACTGTATTAATGTATAAAGAAGGAAGCTATAGTGGACTGCGTGATGATTAATAATCATGTTCACTGTATTAATGTATAAAGAAGGAAGCTATAGTGGACTGCGTGGTGATTAATAATCATGTTCACTGTATTAATGTATAAAGAAGGAAGCTATAGTGGACTGCGTGATGATTAATAATCATGTTCACTGTATTAATGTATAAAGAAGGAAGCTATAGTGGACTGCGTGGTGATTAATAATCAGGTTCACTGTATTAATGTATAAAGAAGGAAGCTATAGTAGATTGTGTGGTGATTAATAATCATGTTCCCTGTATTACTGTATAAAGAAGGAAGCTATAGTGGACTGTGTGGTGATTAATAATCAGGTTCACTGTATTAATGTATAAAGAAGGAAGCTATAGTAGACGGTGTGGTGATTAATAATCAGGTTCACTGTATTAATGTATAAAGAAGGAAGCTATAGTGGACTGTGTGGTGATTGATAATCATGTTCACTGTATTACTGTATAAAGAAGGAAGCTATAGTGGACTGTGAGGTGGTTAAAAATCATGTTCACTGTATTAATGTATAAAGAAGGAAGCTATAATGGACTGCGGGGTGATTAATAATCATGTTCACTGTATTAGTGTATAAAGAAGGAAGCTATAGTGGACTGCGTGGTGATTAATAATCATGTTCACTGTAATAATGTATAAAGAAGGAAGCTATCGTGGACAGCGTGGTGATTAATAATCATGTTAACTGTATTACTGTATAAAGAAGGAAGCTATAGTGGACTGCGTGGTGATTAATAATCATGTTCACTGTATTAATGTATAAAGAATGAAGCTAGAGTGGACTGCGTGGTGATTAATAATCAGGTTCACTGTATTAATGTATAAAGAAGGAAGCTATAGTGGACTGCGCGGTGATTAATAATCAGGTTCACTGTATTAATGTATAAAGAAGGAAGCTATAGTAGACTGCGTGGTGATTAATAATCATGTTCACTGTATTAATGTATAAAGAAGGAAGCTATAGTGGACTACGTGGTGATTAATAATCATGTTCACTGTATTAATGTATAAAGAAGGAAGCTATAGTAGACTGTGTGGTGATTAATAATCAGGTTCACTGTATTACTGTATAAAGAAGGAAGCTATAGTGGACTGTGAGGTGATTAAAAATCATGTTCACCTGTATTAATGTATAAAGAAGGAAGCTATAGTGGACTGTGAGGTGATTAATAATCATGTTCACTGTATTAGTGTATAAAGAAGGAAGCTATAGTGGACTGCGTGGTGATTAATAATCATGTTCACTGTATTACTGTATAAAGAAGGAAGCTATAGTAGATTGTGTGGTGATTAATAATCATGTTCACTGTATTAATGTATAAAGAAGGAAGCTATAGTAGACTGTGTGGTGATTAATAATCATGTTCACTGTATTAATGTATAAAGAATGAAGCTAGAGAGGACTACGTGGTGATTAATAATCAGGTTCACTGTATTAATGTATAAAGAAGGAAGCTATAGTGGACTGCGCGGTGATTAATAATCAGGTTCACTGTATTAATGTATAAAGAAGGAAGCTATAGAAGAGTGCGTGGTGATTAATAATCAGGTTCACTGTATTGATGTATAAAGAAGGAAGCTATAGTGGACTACGTGGTGATTAATAATCATGTTCACTGTATTAATGTATAAAGAAGGAAGCTATAGTAGACTGTGTGGTGATTAATAATCAGGTTCACTGTATTAATGTATAAAGAAGGAAGCGAGAGTAGACTGCGTGGTGATTAATAATCATGTTCACTGTATTACTGTATAAAGAAGGAAGCTATCGTGGACTGCGTGGTGATTAATAATCATGTTCACTGTATTACTGTATAAAGAAGGAAGCTATAGTAGACTGAGTGGTGATTAATAATCATGTTCACTGTATTACTGTATAAAGAAGGAAGCTATAGTAGATTGTGTGGTGATTAATAATCATGTTCACTGTATTAATGTATAAAGAAGGAAGCTATAGTGGACTGCGTGATGATTAATAATCATGTTCACTGTATTAATGTATAAAGAAGGAAGCTATAGTGGACTGCGTGGTGATTAATAATCATGTTCACTGTATTAATGTATAAAGAAGGAAGCTATAGTGGACTGCGTGATGATTAATAATCATGTTCACTGTATTAATGTATAAAGGAAGCTATAGTGGACTGCGTGGTGATTAATAATCAGGTTCACTGTATTAATGTATAAAGAAGGAAGCTATAGTAGATTGTGTGGTGATTAATAATCATGTTCCCTGTATTACTGTATAAAGAAGGAAGCTATAGTGGACTGTGTGGTGATTAATAATCAGGTTCACTGTATTAATGTATAAAGAAGGAAGCTATAGTGGACTGCGTGGTGATTAATAATCAGGTTCCCTGTATTAATGTATAAAGAAGGAAGCTATAGTGGACTGTGTGGTGATTAATAATCAGGTTCACTGTATTACTGTATAAAGAAGGAAGCTATAGTGGACTGTGAGGTGATTAAAAATCATGTTCACTGTATTAATGTATAAAGAAGGAAGCTATAGTGGACTGTGAGGTTATTAATAATCATGTTCACTGTATTAGTGTATAAAGAAGGAAGCTATAGTGGACTGCGTGGTGATTAATAATCATGTTCACTGTATTACTGTATAAAGAAGGAAGCTATAGTAGATTGTGTGGTGATTAATAATCATGTTCACTGTATTAATGTATAAAGAAGGAAGCTATAGTAGACTGCGTGGTGATTAATAATCATGTTCACTGTATTAATGTATAAAGAATGAAGCTAGAGAGGACTACGTGGTGATTAATAATCAGGTTCACTGTATTAATGTATAAAGAAGGAAGCTATAGTGGACTGCGCGGTGATTAATAATCAGGTTCACTGTATTAATGTATAAAGATTGGAAGCTATAGAAGAGTGCGTGGTGATTAATAATCAGGTTCACTGTATTGATGTATAAAGAAGGAAGCTATAGTGGACTACGTGGTGATTAATAATCATGTTCACTGTATTAATGTATAAAGAAGGAAGCTATAGTAGACTGTGTGGTGATTAATAATCAGGTTCACTGTATTAATGTATAAAGAAGGAAGCTAGAGTAGACTGCGTGGTGATTAATAATCATGTTCACTGTATTACTGTATAAAGAAGGAAGCTATCGTGGACTGCGTGGTGATTAATAATCATGTTCACTGTATTACTGTATAAAGAAGGAAGCTATAGTAGACTGAGTGGTGATTAATAATCATGTTCACTGTATTACTGTATAAAGAAGGAAGCTATAGTAGATTGTGTGGTGATTAATAATCATGTTCACTGTATTAATGTATAAAGAAGGAAGCTATAGTGGACTGCGTGATGATTAATAATCATGTTCACTGTATTAATGTATAAAGAAGGAAGCTATAGTGGACTGCGTGGTGATTAATAATCATGTTCACTGTATTAATGTATAAAGAAGGAAGCTATAGTGGACTGCGTGATGATTAATAATCATGTTCACTGTATTAATGTATAAAGAAGGAAGCTATAGTGGACTGCGTGGTGATTAATAATCAGGTTCACTGTATTAATGTATAAAGAAGGAAGCTATAGTAGATTGTGTGGTGATTAATAATCATGTTCCCTGTATTACTGTATAAAGAAGGAAGCTATAGTGGACTGTGTGGTGATTAATAATCAGGTTCACTGTATTAATGTATAAAGAAGGAAGCTATAGTAGACGGTGTGGTGATTAATAATCAGGTTCACTGTATTAATGTATAAAGAAGGAAGCTATAGTGGACTGTGTGGTGATTGATAATCATGTTCACTGTATTACTGTATAAAGAAGGAAGCTATAGTGGACTGTGAGGTGGTTAAAAATCATGTTCACTGTATTAATGTATAAAGAAGGAAGCTATAATGGACTGCGAGGTGATTAATAATCATGTTCACTGTATTAGTGTATAAAGAAGGAAGCTATAGTGGACTGCGTGGTGATTAATAATCATGTTCACTGTAATAATGTATAAAGAAGGAAGCTATCGTGGACAGCGTGGTGATTAATAATCATGTTCACTGTATTACTGTATAAAGAAGGAAGCTATAGTGGACTGCGTGGTGATTAATAATCATGTTCACTGTATTAATGTATAAAGAAGGAAGCTATAGTGGACTGCGTGATGATTAATAATCAGGTTCACTGTATTAATGTATAAAGGAAGCTATAGTGGACTGCGTGGTGATTAATAATCAGGTTCACTGTATTAATGTATAAAGAAGGAAGCTATAGTAGATTGTGTGGTGATTAATAATCATGTTCCCTGTATTACTGTATAAAGAAGGAAGCTATAGTGGACTGTGTGGTGATTAATAATCAGGTTCACTGTATTAATGTATAAAGAAGGAAGCTATAGTGGACTGCGTGGTGATTAATAATCAGGTTCCCTGTATTAATGTATAAAGAAGGAAGCTATAGTGGACTGTGTGGTGATTAATAATCAGGTTCACTGTATTACTGTATAAAGAAGGAAGCTATAGTGGACTGTGAGGTGATTAAAAATCATGTTCACTGTATTAATGTATAAAGAAGGAAGCTATAGTGGACTGTGAGGTGATTAATAATCATGTTCACTGTATTAGTGTATAAAGAAGGAAGCTATAGTGGACTGCGTGGTGATTAATAATCATGTTCACTGTATTACTGTATAAAGAAGGAAGCTATAGTAGATTGTGTGGTGATTAATAATCATGTTCACTGTATTAATGTATAAAGAAGGAAGCTATAGTAGACTGCGTGGTGATTAATAATCATGTTCACTGTATTAATGTATAAAGAATGAAGCTAGAGAGGACTACGTGGTGATTAATAATCAGGTTCACTGTATTAATGTATAAAGAAGGAAGCTATAGTGGACTGCGCGGTGATTAATAATCAGGTTCACTGTATTAATGTATAAAGATTGGAAGCTATAGAAGAGTGCGTGGTGATTAATAATCAGGTTCACTGTATTGATGTATAAAGAAGGAAGCTATAGTGGACTACGTGGTGATTAATAATCATGTTCACTGTATTAATGTATAAAGAAGGAAGCTATAGTAGACTGTGTGGTGATTAATAATCAGGTTCACTGTATTAATGTATAAAGAAGGAAGCTAGAGTAGACTGCGTGGTGATTAATAATCATGTTCACTGTATTACTGTATAAAGAAGGAAGCTATCGTGGACTGCGTGGTGATTAATAATCATGTTCACTGTATTACTGTATAAAGAAGGAAGCTATAGTAGACTGAGTGGTGATTAATAATCATGTTCACTGTATTACTGTATAAAGAAGGAAGCTATAGTAGATTGTGTGGTGATTAATAATCATGTTCACTGTATTAATGTATAAAGAAGGAAGCTATAGTGGACTGCGTGATGATTAATAATCATGTTCACTGTATTAATGTATAAAGAAGGAAGCTATAGTGGACTGCGTGGTGATTAATAATCATGTTCACTGTATTAATGTATAAAGAAGGAAGCTATAGTGGACTGCGTGATGATTAATAATCATGTTCACTGTATTAATGTATAAAGGAAGCTATAGTGGACTGCGTGGTGATTAATAATCAGGTTCACTGTATTAATGTATAAAGAAGGAAGCTATAGTAGATTGTGTGGTGATTAATAATCATGTTCCCTGTATTACTGTATAAAGAAGGAAGCTATAGTGGACTGTGTGGTGATTAATAATCATGTTCACTGTATTAATGTATAAAGAAGGAAGCTATAGTGGACTGCGTGGTGATTAATAATCATGTTCACTGTATTAATGTATAAAGAAGGAAGCTATAGTGGACTGCGTGATGATTAATAATCATGTTCACTGTATTAATGTATAAAGAAGGAAGCTATAGTGGACTGCGTGGTGATTAATAATCAGGTTCACTGTATTAATGTATAAAGAAGGAAGCTATAGTAGATTGTGTGGTGATTAATAATCATGTTCCCTGTATTACTGTATAAAGAAGGAAGCTATAGTGGACTGTGTGGTGATTAATAATCAGGTTCACTGTATTAATGTATAAAGAAGGAAGCTATAGTGGACTGTGTGGTGATTAATAATCAGGTTCACTGTATTAATGTATAAAGAAGGAAGCTATAGTAGACGGTGTGGTGATTAATAATCAGGTTCACTGTATTAATGTATAAAGAAGGAAGCTATAGTGGACTGTGTGGTGATTGATAATCATGTTCACTGTATTACTGTATAAAGAAGGAAGCTATAGTGGACTGTGAGGTGGTTAAAAATCATGTTCACTGTATTAATGTATAAAGAAGGAAGCTATAATGGACTGCGAGGTGATTAATAATCATGTTCACTGTATTAGTGTATAAAGAAGGAAGCTATAGTGGACTGCGTGGTGATTAATAATCATGTTCACTGTAATAATGTATAAAGAAGGAAGCTATCGTGGACAGCGTGGTGATTAATAATCATGTTAACTGTATTACTGTATAAAGAAGGAAGCTATAGTGGACTGCGTGGTGATTAATAATCATGTTCACTGTATTAATGTATAAAGAATGAAGCTAGAGTGGACTGCGTGGTGATTAATAATCAGGTTCACTGTATTAATGTATAAAGAAGGAAGCTATAGTGGACTGTGCGGTGATTAATAATCAGGTTCACTGTATTAGTGTATAAAGAAGGAAGCTATAGTGGACTGCGTGGTGATTAATAATCATGTTCACTGTAATAATGTATAAAGAAGGAAGCTATCGTGGACAGCGTGGTGATTAATAATCATGTTAACTGTATTACTGTATAAAGAAGGAAGCTATAGTGGACTACGTGGTGATTAATAATCATGTTCACTGTATTAATGTATAAAGAAGGAAGCTATAGTAGACTGTGTGGTGATTAATAATCAGGTTCACTGTATTACTGTATAAAGAAGGAAGCTATAGTGGACTGTGAGGTGATTAAAAATCATGTTCACCTGTATTAATGTATAAAGAAGGAAGCTATAGTGGACTGTGAGGTGATTAATAATCATGTTCACTGTATTAGTGTATAAAGAAGGAAGCTATAGTGGACTGCGTGGTGATTAATAATCATGTTCACTGTATTACTGTATAAAGAAGGAAGCTATAGTAGATTGTGTGGTGATTAATAATCATGTTCACTGTATTAATGTATAAAGAAGGAAGCTATAGTAGACTGTGTGGTGATTAATAATCATGTTCACTGTATTAATGTATAAAGAATGAAGCTAGAGAGGACTACGTGGTGATTAATAATCAGGTTCACTGTATTAATGTATAAAGAAGGAAGCTATAGTGGACTGCGCGGTGATTAATAATCAGGTTCACTGTATTAATGTATAAAGAAGGAAGCTATAGAAGAGTGCGTGGTGATTAATAATCAGGTTCACTGTATTGATGTATAAAGAAGGAAGCTATAGTGGACTACGTGGTGATTAATAATCATGTTCACTGTATTAATGTATAAAGAAGGAAGCTATAGTAGACTGTGTGGTGATTAATAATCAGGTTCACTGTATTAATGTATAAAGAAGGAAGCGAGAGTAGACTGCGTGGTGATTAATAATCATGTTCACCGTATTACTGTATAAAGAAGGAAGCTATCGTGGACTGCGTGGTGATTAATAATCATGTTCACTGTATTACTGTATAAAGAAGGAAGCTATAGTAGACTGAGTGGTGATTAATAATCATGTTCACTGTATTACTGTATAAAGAAGGAAGCTATAGTAGATTGTGTGGTGATTAATAATCATGTTCACTGTATTAATGTATAAAGAAGGAAGCTATAGTGGACTGCGTGATGATTAATAATCATGTTCACTGTATTAATGTATAAAGAAGGAAGCTATAGTGGACTGCGTGGTGATTAATAATCATGTTCACTGTATTAATGTATAAAGAAGGAAGCTATAGTGGACTGCGTGATGATTAATAATCATGTTCACTGTATTAATGTATAAAGGAAGCTATAGTGGACTGCGTGGTGATTAATAATCAGGTTCACTGTATTAATGTATAAAGAAGGAAGCTATAGTAGATTGTGTGGTGATTAATAATCATGTTCCCTGTATTACTGTATAAAGAAGGAAGCTATAGTGGACTGTGTGGTGATTAATAATCAGGTTCACTGTATTAATGTATAAAGAAGGAAGCTATAGTGGACTGCGTGGTGATTAATAATCAGGTTCCCTGTATTAATGTATAAAGAAGGAAGCTATAGTGGACTGTGTGGTGATTAATAATTAGGTTCACTGTATTAATGTATAAAGAAGGAAGCTATAGTGGACTGCGTGGTGATTAATACTTAGGTTCACTGTATTAATGTATAAAGAAGGAAGCTATCGTGGACTGTGCGGTGATTAATAATCAGGTTCACTGTATTAATGTATAAAGAAAGAAGCTATAGTGGACTGTGGGGTGATTAATAATCAGGGTCACTGTATTAATGTATAAAGAAGGAAGCTATCGTGGACTGTGCGGTGATTAATAATCAGGTTCACTGTATTAATGTATAAAGAAAGAATTTAGCTATAGTGGACTGTGAGGTGATTAATAATTAGGTTCACTGTATTAATGTATAAAGAAGGAAGCTATAGTGGACTGTGTGGTGATTAATAATCAGGCTCACTGTATTAATGTATAAAGAAGGAAGCTATAGTGGACTGTGTCGTGATTAATAATCAGGTTCACAGTATTAATGTATAAAGAAGGAAGCTATAGTGGATTGTGTGGTGATTAAAAATCAGGCTCACTGTATTAATGTATAAAGAAGGAAGCTATAGTAGACTGTGTGGTGATTAATAATCAGGTTCACTGTATTAATGTATAAAGGAGGAAGCTAGAGTGGACTGTGTGGTGATTGATAATCAGATTCACGGTATTAATGTATAAAGAAGGAAGCTATAGTAGACTGTGTGGTGATTAATAATCAGGCTCACTGTGTTAATGTATAAAGAAGGAAGCTATAGTAGACTGCGTGGTGATTAATAATCATGTTCACTGTATTAATGTATAAAGAAGGAAGCTAGAGAGGACTACGTGGTGATTAATAATCAGGTTCACTGTATTAATGTATAAAGAAGGAAGCTATAGTGGACTGCGTGGTGATTAATAATCAGGTTCACTGTATTAATGTATAAAGAAGGAAGCTATAGTGGACTGCGTGGTGATTAATAATCATGTTCACTGTATTAATGTATAAAGAAGGAAGCTATAGTGGACTACGTGGTGATTAATAATCATGTTCACTGTATTAATGTATAAAGAAGGAAGCTATAGTAGACTGTGTGGTGATTAATAATCAGGTTCACTGTATTAATGTATAAAGAAGGAAGCTAGAGTGGACTGCGTGGTGATTAATGATCATGTTCACTGTATTAATGTATAAAGAAGGAAGCTATAGTGGACTGCGTGGTGATTAATAATCAGGTTCGCTGTATTAATGTATAAAGAAGGAAGCTATAGTAGACTGTGTGGTGATTAATAATCAGGTTCACTGTATTACTGTATAAAGGAGGAAGCTAGAGTGGACTGCGTGGTGATTGATAATCAGATTCACGGTATTAATGTATAAAGAAGGAAGCTATAGTGGACTGTGAGGTGATTAATAATCATGTTCACTGTATTAGTGTATAAAGAAGGAAGCTATAGTGGACTGCGTGGTGATTAATAATCATGTTCACTGTATTACTGTATAAAGAAGGAAGCTATAGTAGATTGTGTGGTGATTAATAATCATGTTCACTGTATTAATGTATAAAGAAGGAAGCTATAGTGGACTGCGTGGTGATTAATAATCATGTTCACTGTATTAATGTATAAAGAAGGAAGCTATAGTGGACTGCGTGATGATTAATAATCATGTTCACTGTATTAATGTATAAAGAAGGAAGCTATAGTGGACTGCGTGGTGATTAATAATCAGGTTCACTGTATTAATGTATAAAGAAGGAAGCTATAGTAGATTGTGTGGTGATTAATAATCATGTTCCCTGTATTACTGTATAAAGAAGGAAGCTATAGTGGACTGTGTGGTGATTAATAATCAGGTTCACTGTATTAATGTATAAAGAAGGAAGCTATAGTAGATGGTGTGGTGATTAATAATCAGGTTCACTGTATTAATGTATAAAGAAGGAAGCTATAGTGGACTGTGTGGTGATTGATAATCATGTTCACTGTATTACTGTATAAAGAAGGAAGCTATAGTGGACTGTGAGGTGGTTAAAAATCATGTTCACTGTATTAATGTATAAAGAAGGAAGCTATAATGGACTGCGAGGTGATTAATAATCATGTTCACTGTAATAATGTATAAAGAAGGAAGCTATCGTGGACAGCGTGGTGATTAATAATCATGTTAACTGTATTACTGTATAAAGAAGGAAGCTATAGTGGACTGCGTGGTGATTAATAATCATGTTCACTGTATTAATGTATAAAGAATGAAGCTAGAGTGGACTGCGTGGTGATTAATAATCAGGTTCACTGTATTAATGTATAAAGAAGGAAGCTATAGTGGACTGCGCGGTGATTAATAATCAGGTTCACTGTATTAATGTATAAAGAAGGAAGCTATAGTAGACTGCGTGGTGATTAATAATCAGGTTCACTGTATTAATGTATAAAGAAGGAAGCTATAGTGGACTACGTGGTGATTAATAATCATGTTCACTGTATTAATGTATAAAGAAGGAAGCTATAGTAGACTGTGTGGTGATTAATAATCAGGTTCACTGTATTACTGTATAAAGAAGGAAGCTATAGTGGACTGTGAGGTGATTAAAAATCATGTTCACCTGTATTAATGTATAAAGAAGGAAGCTATAGTGGACTGTGAGGTGATTAATAATCATGTTCACTGTATTAGTGTATAAAGAAGGAAGCTATAGTGGACTGCGTGGTGATTAATAATCATGTTCACTGTATTACTGTATAAAGAAGGAAGCTATAGTAGATTGTGTGGTGATTAATAATCATGTTCACTGTATTAATGTATAAAGAAGGAAGCTATAGTAGACTGTGTGGTGATTAATAATCATGTTCACTGTATTAATGTATAAAGAATGAAGCTAGAGAGGACTACGTGGTGATTAATAATCAGGTTCACTGTATTAATGTATAAAGAAGGAAGCTATAGTGGACTGCGCGGTGATTAATAATCAGGTTCACTGTATTAATGTATAAAGAAGGAAGCTATAGAAGAGTGCGTGGTGATTAATAATCAGGTTCACTGTATTGATGTATAAAGAAGGAAGCTATAGTGGACTACGTGGTGATTAATAATCATGTTCACTGTATTAATGTATAAAGAAGGAAGCTATAGTAGACTGTGTGGTGATTAATAATCAGGTTCACTGTATTAATGTATAAAGAAGGAAGCTAGAGTAGACTGCGTGGTGATTAATAATCATGTTCACTGTATTACTGTATAAAGAAGGAAGCTATCGTGGACTGCGTGGTGATTAATAATCATGTTCACTGTATTACTGTATAAAGAAGGAAGCTATAGTAGACTGAGTGGTGATTAATAATCATGTTCACTGTATTACTGTATAAAGAAGGAAGCTATAGTAGATTGTGTGGTGATTAATAATCATGTTCACTGTATTAATGTATAAAGAAGGAAGCTATAGTGGACTGCGTGATGATTAATAATCATGTTCACTGTATTAATGTATAAAGAAGGAAGCTATAGTGGACTGCGTGGTGATTAATAATCATGTTCACTGTATTAATGTATAAAGAAGGAAGCTATAGTGGACTGCGTGATGATTAATAATCATGTTCACTGTATTAATGTATAAAGAAGGAAGCTATAGTGGACTGCGTGGTGATTAATAATCAGGTTCACTGTATTAATGTATAAAGAAGGAAGCTATAGTAGATTGTGTGGTGATTAATAATCATGTTCCCTGTATTACTGTATAAAGAAGGAAGCTATAGTGGACTGTGTGGTGATTAATAATCAGGTTCACTGTATTAATGTATAAAGAAGGAAGCTATAGTGGACTGCGTGGTACTTAATAATCAGGTTCCCTGTATTAATGTATAAAGAAGGAAGCTATAGTGGACTGTGTGGTGATTAATAATTAGGTTCACTGTATTAATGTATAAAGAAGGAAGCTATAGTGGACTGCGTGGTGATTAATACTTAGGTTCACTGTATTAATGTATAAAGAAGGAAGCTATCGTGGACTGTGCGGTGATTAATAATCAGGTTCACTGTATTAATGTATAAAGAAAGAAGCTATAGTGGACTGTGGGGTGATTAATAATCAGGGTCACTGTATTAATGTATAAAGAAGGAAGCTATCGTGGACTGTGCGGTGATTAATAATCAGGTTCACTGTATTAATGTATAAAGAAAGAATTTAGCTATAGTGGACTGTGAGGTGATTAATAATCAGGTTCACTGTATTAATGTATAAAGAAGGAAGCTATAGTGGACTGTGTCGTGATTAATAATCAGGTTCACAGTATTAATGTATAAAGAAGGAAGCTATAGTGGATTGTGTGGTGATTAAAAATCAGGCTCACTGTATTAATGTATAAAGAAGGAAGCTATAGTAGACTGTGTGGTGATTAATAATCAGGTTCACTGTATTAATGTATAAAGGAGGAAGCTAGAGTGGACTGTGTGGTGATTGATAATCAGATTCACGGTATTAATGTATAAAGAAGGAAGCTATAGTAGACTGTGTGGTGATTAATAATCAGGCTCACTGTGTTAATGTATAAAGAAGGAAGCTATAGTAGACTGTGTGGTGATTAATAATCAGGTTCACTGTATTAATGTATAAAGAAGGAAGCTATAGTGGACTGCGTGGTGATTAATAATCATGTTCACTGTATTAATGTATAAAGAAGGAAGCTATAGTGGACTGCGTGGTGATTAATAATCAGGTTCACTGTATTACTGTATAAAGAAGGAAGCTATAGTGGACTGCGTGGCGATTGATAATCATGTTCACTGTATTAATGTATAAAGAAGGAAGCTATAGTGGACTGCGTGGTGATTAATAAACATGTTCACTGTGTTAATGTATAAAGAAGGAAGTTATAGTGGACTGCGTGGTGATTAATAATCAGGTTCACTGTATTAGTGTATAAAGAAGGAAGCTAGAGTGGACTGCGTGGTGATTAATGATCATGTTCACTGTATTAATGTATAAAGAAGGAAGCTATAGTGGACTGAGTGGTGATTAATAATCAGGTTCGCTGTATTAATGTATAAAGAAGGAAGCTATAGTAGACTGTGTGGTGATTAATAATCAGGTTCACTGTATTACTGTATAAAGGAGGAAGCTAGAGTGGACTGCGTGGTGATTGATAATCAGATTCACGGTATTAATGTATAAAGAAGGAAGCTATAGTGGACTGTGAGGTGATTAATAATCATGTTCACTGTATTAGTGTATAAAGAAGGAAGCTATAGTGGACTGCGTGGTGATTAATAATCATGTTCACTGTATTACTGTATAAAGAAGGAAGCTATAGTAGATTGTGTGGTGATTAATAATCATGTTCACTGTATTAATGTATAAAGAAGGAAGCTATAGTAGATTGTGTGGTGATTAATAATCATGTTCTCTGTATTAATGTATAAAGAATGAAGCTAGAGAGGACTGCGTGGTGATTAATAATCAGGTTCACTGTATTAATGTATAAAGAAGGAAGCTAGAGAGGACTACGTGGTGATTAATAATCAGGTTCACTGTATTAATGTATAAAGAAGGAAGCTATAGTGGACTGCGCGGTGATTAATAATCAGGTTCACTGTATTAATGTATAAAGAAGGAAGCTATAGAAGAGTGCGTGGTGATTAATAATCAGGTTCACTGTATTGATGTATAAAGAAGGAAGCTATAGTGGACTACGTGGTGATTAATAATCATGTTCACTGTATTAATGTATAAAGAAGGAAGCTATAGTAGACTGTGTGGTGATTAATAATCAGGTTCACTGTATTAATGTATAAAGAAGGAAGCTAGAGTAGACTGCGTGGTGATTAATAATCATGTTCACTGTATTACTGTATAAAGAAGGAAGCTATCGTGGACTGCGTGGTGATTAATAATCATGTTCACTGTATTACTGTATAAAGAAGGAAGCTATAGTAGACTGAGTGGTGATTAATAATCATGTTCACTGTATTACTGTATAAAGAAGGAAGCTATAGTAGATTGTGTGGTGATTAATAATCATGTTCACTGTATTAATGTATAAAGAAGGAAGCTATAGTGGACTGCGTGATGATTAATAATCATGTTCACTGTATTAATGTATAAAGAAGGAAGCTATAGTGGACTGCGTGGTGATTAATAATCATGTTCACTGTATTAATGTATAAAGAAGGAAGCTATAGTGGACTGCGTGATGATTAATAATCATGTTCACTGTATTAATGTATAAAGAAGGAAGCTATACTGGACTGCGTGGTGATTAATAATCAGGTTCACTGTATTAATGTATAAAGAAGGAAGCTATAGTAGATTGTGTGGTGATTAATAATCATGTTCCCTGTATTACTGTATAAAGAAGGAAGCTATAGTGGACTGTGTGGTGATTAATAATCAGGTTCACTGTATTAATGTATAAAGAAGGAAGCTATAGTGGACTGCGTGGTGATTAATAATCAGGTTCCCTGTATTAATGTATAAAGAAGGAAGCTATAGTGGACTGTGTGGTGATTAATAATTAGGTTCACTGTATTAATGTATAAAGAAGGAAGCTATAGTGGACTGCGTGGTGATTAATACTTAGGTTCACTGTATTAATGTATAAAGAAGGAAGCTATCGTGGACTGTGCGGTGATTAATAATCAGGTTCACTGTATTAATGTATAAAGAAAGAAGCTATAGTGGACTGTGGGGTGATTAATAATCAGGGTCACTGTATTAATGTATAAAGAAGGAAGCTATCGTGGACTGTGCGGTGATTAATAATCAGGTTCACTGTATTAATGTATAAAGAAAGAATTTAGCTATAGTGGACTGTGAGGTGATTAATAATCAGGTTCACTGTATTAATGTATAAAGAAGGAAGCTATAGTGGACTGTGTCGTGATTAATAATCAGGTTCACAGTATTAATGTATAAAGAAGGAAGCTATAGTGGATTGTGTGGTGATTAAAAATCAGGCTCACTGTATTAATGTATAAAGAAGGAAGCTATAGTAGACTGTGTGGTGATTAATAATCAGGTTCACTGTATTAATGTATAAAGGAGGAAGCTAGAGTGGACTGTGTGGTGATTGATAATCAGATTCACGGTATTAATGTATAAAGAAGGAAGCTATAGTAGACTGTGTGGTGATTAATAATCAGGCTCACTGTGTTAATGTATAAAGAAGGAAGCTATAGTAGACTGTGTGGTGATTAATAATCAGGTTCACTGTATTAATGTATAAAGAAGGAAGCTATAGTGGACTGCGTGGTGATTAATAATCATGTTCACTGTATTAATGTATAAAGAAGGAAGCTATAGTGGACTGCGTGGTGATTAATAATCAGGTTCACTGTATTACTGTATAAAGAAGGAAGCTATAGTGGACTGCGTGGCGATTGATAATCATGTTCACTGTATTAATGTATAAAGAAGGAAGCTATAGTGGACTGCGTGGTGATTAATAAACATGTTCACTGTGTTAATGTATAAAGAAGGAAGTTATAGTGGACTGCGTGGTGATTAATAATCAGGTTCACTGTATTAGTGTATAAAGAAGGAAGCTAGAGTGGACTGCGTGGTGATTAATGATCATGTTCACTGTATTAATGTATAAAGAAGGAAGCTATAGTGGACTGAGTGGTGATTAATAATCAGGTTCGCTGTATTAATGTATAAAGAAGGAAGCTATAGTAGACTGTGTGGTGATTAATAATCAGGTTCACTGTATTACTGTATAAAGGAGGAAGCTAGAGTGGACTGCGTGGTGATTGATAATCAGATTCACGGTATTAATGTATAAAGAAGGAAGCTATAGTGGACTGTGAGGTGATTAATAATCATGTTCACTGTATTAGTGTATAAAGAAGGAAGCTATAGTGGACTGCGTGGTGATTAATAATCATGTTCACTGTATTACTGTATAAAGAAGGAAGCTATAGTAGATTGTGTGGTGATTAATAATCATGTTCACTGTATTAATGTATAAAGAAGGAAGCTATAGTAGTTTGTGTGGTGATTAATAATCATGTTCTCTGTATTAATGTATAAAGAATGAAGCTAGAGAGGACTGCGTGGTGATTAATAATCAGGTTCACTGTATTAATGTATAAAGAAGGAAGCTAGAGAGGACTACGTGGTGATTAATAATCAGGTTCACTGTATTAATGTATAAAGAAGGAAGCTATAGTAGACTGCGTGGTGATTAATAATCAGGTTCACTGTATTGATGTATAAAGAAGGAAGCTATAGTGGACTACGTGGTGATTAATAATCATGTTCACTGTATTAATGTATAAAGAAGGAAGCTATAGTAGACTGTGTGGTGATTAATAATCAGGTTCACTGTATTAATGTATAAAGAAGGAAGCTAGAGTGGACTGCGTGGTGATTAATAATCATGTTCACTGTATTACTGTATAAAGAAGGAAGCTATCGTGGACTGCGTGGTGATTAATAATCATGTTCACTGTATTACTGTATAAAGAAGGAAGCTATAGTAGACTGCGTGGTGATTAATAATCATGTTCACTGTATTACTGTATAAAGAAGGAAGCTATAGTAGATTGTGTGGTGATTAATAATCATGTTCACTGTATTAATGTATAAAGAAGGAAGCTATAGTGGACTGCGTAGTGATTAATAATCAGGCTCACTGTGCTACTGTATAAAGAAGGAAGCTATAGTGGACTGTGTGGTGATTAATAATCATGTTCACTGTATTAATGTATAAAGAAGGAAGCTATAGTAGACTGTGTGGTGATTAATAATCATGTTCACTGTATTAATGTATAAAGAAGGAAGCTATAGTGGACTGTGTGGTGATTAATAATCAGGTTCACTGTATTAATGTATAAAGAAGGAAACTATAGTGGACTGCGTGGTGATTAATAATCAGGTTCACTGTATTAATGTATAAAGAAGGAAGCTATCATGGACTGTGCGGTGATTAATAATCGTGTTCACTGTATTAATGTGTAAAGAAGGAAGCTATAGTAGACTGCGTGGTAATTAATAATCAGGGGCCGTATTGACGAAAGGGCGTAACTTACGCCTGGCATAAATACCTTGGAGTCATTATGACGTCATATATGTTCGTACGTCATTTAATATTATGACGTCATATTCTCCAAGCTAGTTATGCCCTGCGTAAGTTACGCCCTTTGGTGAATACGGCCCCAGGTTCACTGTATTAATGTATAAAGAAAGAAGCTATAGTGGACTGCGTGGTAACTAATAATCAGGTTCACTGTATTAATGTATAAAGAAAGAAGCTATAGTGGACTGTGTGGTGATTAAAAATCAGGCTCACTGTATTAATGTATAAAGAAGGAAACTAGAGTGGACTGCGTGGTGATTAATAATCAGGTTCACTGTATTATTGTATAAAGAAGGAAGCTATAGTGGACTGTGTGGTGATTAATAATCATGTTCACTGTATTAATGTATAAAGAAGGAAGCTATAGTAGACTGTGTGGTGATTAATAATCAGGCTCACTGTGTTAATGTATAAAGAAGGAAACCAGAGTGGACTGCGTGGTGATTAATAATCAGGTTCACTGTATTAATGTATAAAGAAGGAAGCTATAGTGGACTGCGTGGTGATTAATAATCATGTTCACTGTATTAATGTATAAAGAAGGAAGCTATAGTGGACTGCGTGGTGATTAATAATCAGGTTCACTGTATTACTGTATAAAGAAGGAAGCTATAGTGGACTGCGTGGCGATTGATAATCAGGTTCACTGTATTAATGTATAGAGAAGGAAGCTATAGTGGACTGTGTGGTGATTAATAATCAGGTTCGCTGTATTAATGTATAAAGAAGGAAGCTAGAGTGGACTGCGTGGAGATTAATAATCAGGTTCACTGTATTAATGTATAAAGAAAGCTATAGTAGACTGCGTGGTGATTAATAAATCAGGTTCACTGGATTAATGTATAAAGAAGGAAGCTAGAGTGGACTGCGTGGTGATTAATAATCATGTTCACTGCATTAATGTATAAAGAAGGAAGCTAGAGTGGACTGTGTGGTGATTAATAATCAGGTTCACTGTATTAATGTATAAAGAAGGAAGCTATAGTGGACTACGTGGTGATTAATAATCATGTTCACTGTATTAATGTATAAAGGAGGAAGCTATAGTGGACTGTGTGGTGATTAATAAACATGTTAACTGTGTTGATGTATAAAGAAGGAAGCTATAGTGCTCTGCGTGGTGATTAATAATCAGGTTCACTGTATTAGTGTATAAAGAAGGAAGCTAGAGTGGACTGCGTGGTGATTAATGATCATATTCACTGTATTAATGTATAAAGAAGGAAGCTATAGTGGACTGCGTGGTGATTAATAATCAGGTTCGCTGTATTAATGTATAAAGAAGGAAGCTATAGTGGACTGCGTGGTGATTGATAATCAGATTCACGGTATTAATGTATAAAGAAGGAAGCTATAGTGGACTGTGTGGTGATTGATAATCATGTTCACTGTATTAATGTATAAAGAAGGAAGCTATAGTAGACTGTGTGGTGATTAATAATCAGGTTCACTGTATTAATGTATAAAGAAGGAAGCTATAATGGACTGTGTGGTGATTGATAATCATGTTCACTGTATTACTGTATAAAGAAGGAAGCTATAGTGGACTGTGAGGTGGTTAAAAATCATGTTCACTGTATTAATGTATAAAGAAGGAAGCTATAATGGACTGCGAGGTGATTAATAATCATGTTCACTGTATTAGTGTATAAAGAAGGAAGCTATAGTGGACTGCGTGGTGATTAATAATCATGTTCACTGTAATAATGTATAAAGAAGGAAGCTATCGTGTACAGCGTGGTGATTAATAATCATGTTAACTGTATTACTGTATAAAGAAGGAAGCTATAGTAGACTGCGTGGTGATTAATAATCATGTTCACTGTATTAATGTATAAAGAATGAAGCTAGAGTGGACTGCATGGTGATTAATAATCAGGCTCACTGTATTAATGTATAAAGAAGGAAGCTATAGTGGACTGCGCGGTGATTAATAATCAGGTTCACTGTATTAATGTATAAAGAAGGAAGCTATAGTAGACTGCGTGGTGATTAATAATCAGGTTCACTGTATTAATGTATAAAGAAGGAAGCTATAGTGGACTACGTGGTGATTAATAATCATGTTCACTGTATTAATGTATAAAGGAGGAAGCTATAGTGGACTGTGTGGTGATTAATAAACATGTTCACTGTGTTGATGTATAAAGAAGGAAGCTATAGTGCTCTGCGTGGTGATTAATAATCAGGTTCACTGTATTAGTGTATAAAGAAGGAAGCTAGAGTGGACTGCGTGGTGATTAATGATCATATTCACTGTATTAATGTATAAAGAAGGAAGCTATAGTGGACTGCGTGGTGATTAATAATCAGGTTCGCTGTATTAATGTATAAAGAAGGAAGCTATAGTGGACTGCGTGGTGATTGATAATCAGATTCACGGTATTAATGTATAAAGAAGGAAGCTATAGTGGACTGTGTGGTGATTGATAATCATGTTCACTGTATTAATGTATAAAGAAGGAAGCTATAGTAGACTGTGTGGTGATTAATAATCAGGTTCACTGTATTAATGTATAAAGAAGGAAGCTATAATGGACTGTGTGGTGATTGATAATCATGTTCACTGTATTACTGTATAAAGAAGGAAGCTATAGTGGACTGTGAGGTGGTTAAAAATCATGTTCACTGTATTAATGTATAAAGAAGGAAGCTATAATGGACTGCGAGGTGATTAATAATCATGTTCACTGTATTAGTGTATAAAGAAGGAAGCTATAGTGGACTGCGTGGTGATTAATAATCATGTTCACTGTAATAATGTATAAAGAAGGAAGCTATCGTGTACAGCGTGGTGATTAATAATCATGTTAACTGTATTACTGTATAAAGAAGGAAGCTATAGTAGACTGCGTGGTGATTAATAATCATGTTCACTGTATTAATGTATAAAGAATGAAGCTAGAGTGGACTGCGTGGTGATTAATAATCAGGTTCACTGTATTAATGTATAAAGAAGGAAGCTATAGTGGACTGCGCGGTGATTAATAATCAGGTTCACTGTATTAATGTATAAAGAAGGAAGCTATAGTAGACTGCGTGGTGATTAATAATCAGGTTCACTGTATTAATGTATAAAGAAGGAAGCTATAGTGGACTACGTGGTGATTAATAATCATGTTCACTGTATTAATGTATAAAGAAGGAAGCTATAGTAGACTGTGTGGTGATTAATAATCAGGTTCACTGTATTACTGTATAAAGAAGGAAGCTATAGTGGACTGTGAGGTGATTAAAAATCATGTTCACTGTATTAATGTATAAAGAAGGAAGCTATAGTGGACTGTGAGGTGATTAATAATCATGTTCACTGTATTAGTGTATAAAGAAGGAAGCTATAGTGGACTGCGTGGTGATTAATAATCATGTTCACTGTATTACTGTATAAAGAAGCTATAGTAGATTGTGTGGTGATTAATAATCATGTTCACTGTATTAATGTATAAAGAAGGAAGCTATAGTAGACTGCGTGGTGATTAATAATCATGTTCACTGTATTAATGTATAAAGAATGAAGCTAGAGAGGACTACGTGGTGATTAATAATCAGGTTCACTGTATTAATGTATAAAGAAGGAAGCTATAGTGGACTGCGCGGTGATTAATAATCAGGTTCACTGTATTAATGTATAAAGAAGGAAGCTATAGTGGACTACGTGGTGATTAATAATCATGTTCACTGTATTAATGTATAAAGAAGGAAGCTATAGTAGACTGTGTGGTGATTAATAATCGTGTTCACTGTATTAATATATAAAGAAGGAAGCTATCTTCGACTGCGT
>JAVVLW010000018.1:1541194-1576194 GCA_034401795.1 Chaetoderma sp. LZ-2023a
CTCTACCACTAACTGTAGATTCTATCCAGGACTATTCTCTACTACTAACTGTAGATTCTATTCAGGACGATTCTCTACCACTAACTGTAGATTCTATCCAGGACTATTCTCTACTACTAACTGTAGATTCTATCCAGGACTATTCTCTACTACTAACTGTAGAGTCTATCCAGGACTATTCTCTACCACTAACTGTAGATTCTATCCCGGACTATTCTCTACCACTAACTGTATATTCTATCCAGGACTATTCTCTACCACTAACTGTAGATTCTATCCAGGACTATTCTATACCACTAACTGTAGATTCTATCCAGGACTATTCTCTACCACTAACTGTAGATTCTATCCAGGACTATTCTATACCACTAACTGTAGATTCTATCCAGAACTATTCTCTACCACTAACTGTAGATTCTATCCAGGACTATTCTCTACCACTAACTGTAGATTCTATCCAGGACTATTCTCTACTACTAACTGTAGATTCTATCCAGGACTATTCTCTACTACTAACTGTAGGTTCTATCCAGGACTATTCTCTACTACTAACTGTAGATTCTATCCAGGATGATTCTCTATCACTAACTGTAGATTCTATCCAGGACTATTCTCTACTACTAACTATAGATTTTATCCAGGACTATTCTTATTCTATCCAGGACTATTCTCTACCACTAACTGTAGATTCTATCCTGGACTATTCTCTACCACTAACTGTATATTCTATCCAGGACTATTCTCTACCACTAACTGTAGATTCTATCCAGGACTATTCTATACCACTAACTGTAGATTCTATCCAGGACTATTCTCTACCACTAACTGTAGATTCTATCCAGGACTATTCTATACCACTAACTGTAGATTCTATCCAGAACTATTCTCTACCACTAACTGTAGATTCTATCCAGGACTATTCTCTACCACTAACTGTAGATTCTATCCAGGACTATTCTCTACTACTAACTGTAGATTCTATCCAGGACTATTCTCTACTACTAACTGTAGATTCTATCCAGGACTATTCTCTACCACTAACTGTAGATTCTATCCAGGACTATTCTCTACCACTGACTGTAGATTCTATTCAGGACTATTCTCAACCACCAACAGTAACTGTAGATTCTATCCAGGCCTATTCTCTACCACTAACTGTAGATTCTATCCAGGACGATTCTCTATCACTAATTGTAGATTCTATCCAGGACTATTCTCTACTACTAACTATAGATTTTATCCAGGACTATTCTTATTCTATCCAGGACTATTCTCTACCACTAACTGTAGATTCTATCCTGGACTATTCGCTACCACCAACAGTAACTGTAGATTCTATTAAGGACTATTCTCTACCACCAACAGTAACTGTAGATTCTATTAAGGACTATTCTCTACCACCAACAGTAACTGTAGATTCTATCCTGGACTATTCTCTACCACCAACAGGAACTATAGATTCTATCCTGGACTATTCTCTACCACTAACTGTAGATTCTATCCAGGACTATTCTCTACCACTAACTGTAGATTCTATCCGGGACTATTCTCTACCACTAACTGTAGATTCTATCCAGGACTATTCTCTACCACTAACTGTAGATTCTATCCAGCCCTATTCTCTACTACTAACTGTAGATTCTATCCAGGACTATTCTCTACCACTAACTGTAGATTCTATCCAGGACTATTCTCTACCACTAACCGTAGATTCTATCCAAGACTATTCTCTACAAACTGTAGATTCTATCCAGGACTATTCTCTACTACTAACTGTAGATTCTATCCAGGACTATTCGCTACCACAAACAGTAACTGTAGATTCTATCGAGGACTATTCTCTACCACTAACTGTAGATTCTATCCAGGACTATTCTCTACCACTAACAGTAACTGTAGATTCTATCGAGGACTATTCTCTACTACTAACTGTAGATTCTATCCAGGACTATTCTCTACTACTAACTGTAGGTTCTATCCAGGACTGTTCTCTACTACTAACTGTAGTTTCTATCCAGGACGATTCTCTATCACTAACTGTAGATTCTATCCAGGACTATTCTCTACTGTAGATTCTATCCAGGACTATTCTCTACCACTAACTGTAGATTCTATCGAGGACTATTCTCTACCACTAACTGTAGATTCTATCCAGCCCTATTCTCTACTACTAACTGTAGATTCTATCCAGGACTATTCTCTACCACTAACTGTAGATTCTATCCAGGACTATTCTCTACCACTAACCGTAGATTCTATCCAAGACTATTCTCTACAAACTGTAGATTCTATCCTGGACTATTCTCTACCACTAACTGTAGATTCTATCCAGGACTATTCTCTACCACTAACTGTAGATTCTATCCGGGACTATTCTCTACCACTAACTGTAGATTCTATCCAGGACTATTCTCTACTACTAACTGTAGATTCTATCCAGGACTATTCTCTACCACCAACAGTAACTGTAGATTCTATTAAGGACTATTCTCTACCACCAACAGTAACTGTAGATTCTATCCTGGACTATTCTCTACCACCAACAGTAACTATAGATTCTATCCAGGACTATTCTCTACCACTAACTGTAGATTCTATCCTGGACTATTCTCTACCACTAACTGTAGATTCTATCCAGGACTATTCTCTACCACTAACTGTAGATTCTATCCAGGACTATTCTCTACCACTGACTGTAGATTCTATTCAGGACTATTCTCAACCACCAACAGTAACTGTAGATTCTATCCAGGCCTATTCTCTACCACTAACTGTAGATTCTATCCAGGACGATTCTCTATCACTAATTGTAGATTCTATCCAGGACTATTCTCTACTACTAACTATAGATTTTATCCAGGACTATTCTTATTCTATCCAGGACTATTCTCTACCACTAACTGTAGATTCTATCCTGGACTATTCGCTACCACCAACAGTAACTGTAGATTCTATTAAGGACTATTCTCTACCACCAACAGTAACTGTAGATTCTATTAAGGACTATTCTCTACCACCAGCAGTAACTGTAGATTCTATCCTGGACTATTCTCTACCACCAACAGGAACTATAGATTCTATCCTGGACTATTCTCTACCACTAACTGTAGATTCTATCCAGGACTATTCTCTACCACTAACTGTAGATTCTATCCGGGACTATTCTCTACCACTAACTGTAGATTCTATCCAGGACTATTCTCTACCACTAACTGTAGATTCTATCCAGGACTATTCTCTACCACTGACTGTAGATTCTATTCAGGACTATTCTCAACCACCAACAGTAACTGTAGATTCTATCCAGGCCTATTCTCTACCACTAACTGTAGATTCTATCCAGGACGATTCTCTATCACTAATTGTAGATTCTATCCAGGACTATTCTCTACTACTAACTATAGATTTTATCCAGTACTATTCTTATTCTATCCAGGACTATTCTCTACCACTAACTGTAGATTCTATCCTGGACTATTCGCTACCACCAACAGTAACTGTAGATTCTATTAAGGACTATTCTCTACCACCAACAGTAACTGTAGATTCTATTAAGGACTATTCTCTACCACCAACAGTAACTGTAGATTCTATCCTGGACTATTCTCTACCACCAACAGGAACTATAGATTCTATCCTGGACTATTCTCTACCACTAACTGTAGATTCTATCCAGGACTATTCTCTACCACTAACTGTAGATTCTATCCGGGACTATTCTCTACCACTAACTGTAGATTCTATCCAGGACTATTCTCTACCACTAACTGTAGATTCTATCCAGCCCTATTCTCTACTACTAACTGTAGATTCTATCCAGGACTATTCTCTACCACTAACTGTAGATTCTATCCAGGACTATTCTCTACCACTAACCGTAGATTCTATCCAAGACTATTCTCTACAAACTGTAGATTCTATCCAGGACTATTCTCTACTACTAACTGTAGATTCTATCCAGGACCATTCGCTACCACAAACAGTAACTGTAGATTCTATCGAGGACTATTCTCTACCACTAACTGTAGATTCTATCCAGGACTATTCTCTACCACTAACAGTAACTGTAGATTCTATCGAGGACTATTCTCTACTACTAACTGTAGATTCTATCCAGGACTATTCTCTACTACTAACTGTAGGTTCTATCCAGGACTGTTCTCTACTACTAACTGTAGTTTCTATCCAGGACGATTCTCTATCACTAACTGTAGATTCTATCCAGGACTATTCTCTACTGTAGATTCTATCCAGGACTATTCTCTACCACTAACTGTAGATTCTATCGAGGACTATTCTCTACCACTAACTGTAGATTCTATCCAGCCCTATTCTCTACTACTAACTGTAGATTCTATCCAGGACTATTCTCTACCACTAACTGTAGATTCTATCCAGGACTATTCTCTACCACTAACCGTAGATTCTATCCAAGACTATTCTCTACAAACTGTAGATTCTATCCAGGACTATTCTCTACTACTAACTGTAGATTCTATCCAGGACTATTCTCTACCACCAACAGTAACTGTAGATTCTATTAAGGACTATTCTCTACCACCAACAGTAACTGTAGATTCTATCCTGGACTATTCTCTACCACCAACAGGAACTATAGATTCTATCCAGGACTATTCTCTACCACTAACTGTAGATTCTATCCTGGACTATTCTCTACCACTAACTGTAGATTCTATCCAGGACTATTCTCTACCACTAACTGTAGATTCTATCCGGGACTATTCTCTACCACTAACTGTAGATTCTATCCAGCCCTATTCTCTACTACTAACTGTAGATTCTATCCAGGACTATTCTCTACCACTAACTGTAGATTCTATCCAGGACTATTCTCTACCACTAACTGTAGATTCTATTCAGGACTATTCTCAACCACCAACAGTAACTGTAGATTCTATCCAGGCCTATTCTCTACCACTAACTGTAGATTCTATCCAGGACGATTCTCTATCACTAATTGTAGATTCTATCCAGGACTATTCTCTACTACTAACTATAGATTTTATCCAGGACTATTCTTATTCTATCCAGGACTATTCTCTACCACTAACTGTAGATTCTATCCTGGACTATTCGCTACCACCAACAGTAACTGTAGATTCTATTAAGGACTATTCTCTACCACCAACAGTAACTGTAGATTCTATTAAGGACTATTCTCTACCACCAACAGTAACTGTAGATTCTATCCTGGACTATTCTCTACCACCAACAGGAACTATAGATTCTATCCTGGACTATTCTCTACCACTAACTGTAGATTCTATCCAGGACTATTCTCTACCACTAACTGTAGATTCTATCCGGGACTATTCTCTACCACTAACTGTAGATTCTATCCAGGACTATTCTCTACCACTAACTGTAGATTCTATCCGGGACTATTCTCTACCACTAACTGTAGATTCTATCCAGCCCTATTCTCTACTACTAACTGTAGATTCTATCCAGGACTATTCTCTACCACTAACTGTAGATTCTATCCAGGACTATTATCTACCACTAACCGTAGATTCTATCCAAGACTATTCTCTACAAACTGTAGATTCTATCCAGGACTATTCTCTACTACTAACTGTAGATTCTATCCAGGACTATTCGCTACCACAAACAGTAACTGTAGATTCTATCGAGGACTATTCTCTACCACTAACTGTAGATTCTATCCAGGACTATTCTCTACCACTAACAGTAACTGTAGATTCTATCGAGGACTATTCTCTACTACTAACTGTAGATTCTATCCAGGACTATTCTCTACTACTAACTGTAGGTTCTATCCAGGACTGTTCTCTACTACTAACTGTAGTTTCTATCCAGGACGATTCTCTATCACTAACTGTAGATTCTATCCAGGACTATTCTCTACTGTAGATTCTATCCAGGACTATTCTCTACCACTAACTGTAGATTCTATCGAGGACTATTCTCTACCACTAACTGTAGATTCTATCCAGCCCTATTCTCTACTACTAACTGTAGATTCTATCCAGGACTATTCTCTACCACTAACTGTAGATTCTATCCAGGACTATTCTCTACCACTAACCGTAGATTCTATCCAAGACTATTCTCTACAAACTGTAGATTCTATCCAGGACTATTCTCTACTACTAACTGTAGATTCTATCCAGGACTATTCTCTACCACCAACAGTAACTGTAGATTCTATTAAGGACTATTCTCTACCACCAACAGTAACTGTAGATTCTATCCTGGACTATTCTCTACCACCAACAGGAACTATAGATTCTATCCAGGACTATTCTCTACCACTAACTGTAGATTCTATCCTGGACTATTCTCTACCACTAACTGTAGATTCTATCCAGGACTATTCTCTACCACTAACTGTAGATTCTATCCGGGACTATTCTCTACCACTAACTGTAGATTCTATCCAGCCCTATTCTCTACTACTAACTGTAGATTCTATCCAGGACTATTCTCTACCACTAACTGTAGATTCTATCCAGGACTATTCTCTACCACTAACTGTAGATTCTATTCAGGACTATTCTCAACCACCAACAGTAACTGTAGATTCTATCCAGGCCTATTCTCTACCACTAACTGTAGATTCTATCCAGGACGATTCTCTATCACTAATTGTAGATTCTATCCAGGACTATTCTCTACTACTAACTATAGATTTTATCCAGGACTATTCTTATTCTATCCAGGACTATTCTCTACCACTAACTGTAGATTCTATCCTGGACTATTCGCTACCACCAACAGTAACTGTAGATTCTATTAAGGACTATTCTCTACCACCAACAGTAACTGTAGATTCTATTAAGGACTATTCTCTACCACCAACAGTAACTGTAGATTCTATCCTGGACTATTCTCTACCACCAACAGGAACTATAGATTCTATCCTGGACTATTCTCTACCACTAACTGTAGATTCTATCCAGGACTATTCTCTACCACTAACTGTAGATTCTATCCGGGACTATTCTCTACCACTAACTGTAGATTATATCCAGGACTATTCTCTACCACTAACTGTAGATTCTATCCGGGACTATTCTCTACCACTAACTGTAGATTCTATCCAGCCCTATTCTCTACTACTAACTGTAGATTCTATCCAGGACTATTCTCTACCACTAACTGTAGATTCTATCCAGGACTATTCTCTACCACTAACCGTAGATTCTATCCAAGACTATTCTCTACAAACTGTAGATTCTATCCAGGACTATTCTCTACTACTAACTGTAGATTCTATCCAGGACTATTCGCTACCACAAACAGTAACTGTAGATTCTATCGAGGACTATTCTCTACCACTAACTGTAGATTCTATCCAGGACTATTCTCTACCACTGACTGTAGATTCTATCCAGGACTATTCTCTACCACTGACTGTAGATTCTATTCAGGACTATTCTCAACCACCAACAGTAACTGTAGATTCTATCCAGGCCTATTCTCTACCACTAACTGTAGATTCTATCCAGGACGATTCTCTATCACTAATTGTAGATTCTATCCAGGACTATTCTCTACTACTAACTATAGATTTTATCCAGGACTATTCTTATTCTATCCAGGACTATTCTCTACCACTAACTGTAGATTCTATCCTGGACTATTCGCTACCACCAACAGTAACTGTAGATTCTATTAAGGACTATTCTCTACCACCAACAGTAACTGTAGATTCTATTAAGGACTATTCTCTACCACCAGCAGTAACTGTAGATTCTATCCTGGACTATTCTCTACCACCAACAGGAACTATAGATTCTATCCTGGACTATTCTCTACCACTAACTGTAGATTCTATCCAGGACTATTCTCTACCACTAACTGTAGATTCTATCCGGGACTATTCTCTACCACTAACTGTAGATTCTATCCAGGACTATTCTCTACCACTAACTGTAGATTCTATCCAGGACTATTCTCTACCACTGACTGTAGATTCTATTCAGGACTATTCTCAACCACCAACAGTAACTGTAGATTCTATCCAGGCCTATTCTCTACCACTAACTGTAGATTCTATCCAGGACGATTCTCTATCACTAATTGTAGATTCTATCCAGGACTATTCTCTACTACTAACTATAGATTTTATCCAGGACTATTCTTATTCTATCCAGGACTATTCTCTACCACTAACTGTAGATTCTATCCTGGACTATTCGCTACCACCAACAGTAACTGTAGATTCTATTAAGGACTATTCTCTACCACCAACAGTAACTGTAGATTCTATCCTGGACTATTCTCTACCACCAACAGGAACTATAGATTCTATCCTGGACTATTCTCTACCACTAACTGTAGATTCTATCCAGGACTATTCTCTACCACTAACTGTAGATTCTATCCGGGACTATTCTCTACCACTAACTGTAGATTCTATCCAGGACTATTCTCTACCACTAACTGTAGATTCTATCCAGCCCTATTCTCTACTACTAACTGTAGATTCTATCCAGGACTATTCTCTACCACTAACTGTAGATTCTATCCAGGACTATTCTCTACCACTAACCGTAGATTCTATCCAAGACTATTCTCTACAAACTGTAGATTCTATCCAGGACTATTCTCTACTACTAACTGTAGATTCTATCCAGGACTATTCGCTACCACAAACAGTAACTGTAGATTCTATCGAGGACTATTCTCTACCACTAACTGTAGATTCTATCCAGGACTATTCTCTACCACTAACAGTAACTGTAGATTCTATCGAGGACTATTCTCTACTACTAACTGTAGATTCTATCCAGGACTATTCTCTACTACTAACTGTAGGTTCTATCCAGGACTGTTCTCTACTACTAACTGTAGTTTCTATCCAGGACGATTCTCTATCACTAACTGTAGATTCTATCCAGGACTATTCTCTACTGTAGATTCTATCCAGGACTATTCTCTACCACTAACTGTAGATTCTATCGAGGACTATTCTCTACCACTAACTGTAGATTCTATCCAGCCCTATTCTCTACTACTAACTGTAGATTCTATCCAGGACTATTCTCTACCACTAACTGTAGATTCTATCCAGGACTATTCTCTACCACTAACCGTAGATTCTATCCAAGACTATTCTCTACAAACTGTAGATTCTATCCTGGACTATTCTCTACCACTAACTGTAGATTCTATCCAGGACTATTCTCTACCACTAACTGTAGATTCTATCCGGGACTATTCTCTACCACTAACTGTAGATTCTATCCTGGACTATTCTCTACTACTAACTGTAGATTCTATCCAGGACTATTCTCTACCACCAACAGTAACTGTAGATTCTATTAAGGACTATTCTCTACCACCAACAGTAACTGTAGATTCTATCCTGGACTATTCTCTACCACCAACAGTAACTATAGATTCTATCCAGGACTATTCTCTACCACTAACTGTAGATTCTATCCTGGACTATTCTCTACCACTAACTGTAGATTCTATCCAGGACTATTCTCTACCACTAACTGTAGATTCTATCCAGGACTATTCTCTACCACTGACTGTAGATTCTATTCAGGACTATTCTCAACCACCAACAGTAACTGTAGATTCTATCCAGGCCTATTCTCTACCACTAACTGTAGATTCTATCCAGGACGATTCTCTATCACTAATTGTAGATTCTATCCAGGACTATTCTCTACTACTAACTATAGATTTTATCCAGGACTATTCTTATTCTATCCAGGACTATTCTCTACCACTAACTGTAGATTCTATCCTGGACTATTCGCTACCACCAACAGTAACTGTAGATTCTATTAAGGACTATTCTCTACCACCAACAGTAACTGTAGATTCTATTAAGGACTATTCTCTACCACCAGCAGTAACTGTAGATTCTATCCTGGACTATTCTCTACCACCAACAGGAACTATAGATTCTATCCTGGACTATTCTCTACCACTAACTGTAGATTCTATCCAGGACTATTCTCTACCACTAACTGTAGATTCTATCCGGGACTATTCTCTACCACTAACTGTAGATTCTATCCAGGACTATTCTCTACCACTAACTGTAGATTCTATCCAGGACTATTCTCTACCACTGACTGTAGATTCTATTCAGGACTATTCTCAACCACCAACAGTAACTGTAGATTCTATCCAGGCCTATTCTCTACCACTAACTGTAGATTCTATCCAGGACGATTCTCTATCACTAATTGTAGATTCTATCCAGGACTATTCTCTACTACTAACTATAGATTTTATCCAGGACTATTCTTATTCTATCCAGGACTATTCTCTACCACTAACTGTAGATTCTATCCTGGACTATTCGCTACCACCAACAGTAACTGTAGATTCTATTAAGGACTATTCTCTACCACCAACAGTAACTGTAGATTCTATTAAGGACTATTCTCTACCACCAACAGTAACTGTAGATTCTATCCTGGACTATTCTCTACCACCAACAGGAACTATAGATTCTATCCTGGACTATTCTCTACCACTAACTGTAGATTCTATCCAGGACTATTCTCTACCACTAACTGTAGATTCTATCCGGGACTATTCTCTACCACTAACTGTAGATTCTATCCAGGACTATTCTCTACCACTAACTGTAGATTCTATCCAGCCCTATTCTCTACTACTAACTGTAGATTCTATCCAGGACTATTCTCTACCACTAACTGTAGATTCTATCCAGGACTATTCTCTACCACTAACCGTAGATTCTATCCAAGACTATTCTCTACAAACTGTAGATTCTATCCAGGACTATTCTCTACTACTAACTGTAGATTCTATCCAGGACTATTCGCTACCACAAACAGTAACTGTAGATTCTATCGAGGACTATTCTCTACCACTAACTGTAGATTCTATCCAGGACTATTCTCTACCACTAACAGTAACTGTAGATTCTATCGAGGACTATTCTCTACCACTAACTGTAGATTCTATCCAGGACTATTCTCTACCACTAACAGTAACTGTAGATTCTATCGAGGACTATTCTCTACTACTAACTGTAGATTCTATCCAGGACTATTCTCTACTACTAACTGTAGGTTCTATCCAGGACTGTTCTCTACTACTAACTGTAGTTTCTATCCAGGACGATTCTCTATCACTAACTGTAGATTCTATCCAGGACTATTCTCTACTGTAGATTCTATCCAGGACTATTCTCTACCACTAACTGTAGATTCTATCGAGGACTATTCTCTACCACTAACTGTAGATTCTATCCAGCCCTATTCTCTACTACTAACTGTAGATTCTATCCAGGACTATTCTCTACCACTAACTGTAGATTCTATCCAGGACTATTCTCTACCACTAACCATAGATTCTATCCAAGACTATTCTCTACAAACTGTAGATTCTATCCAGGACTATTCTCTACTACTAACTGTAGATTCTATCCAGGACTATTCTCTACCACCAACAGTAACTGTAGATTCTATTAAGGACTATTCTCTACCACCAACAGTAACTGTAGATTCTATCCTGGACTATTCTCTACCACCAACAGGAACTATAGATTCTATCCAGGACTATTCTCTACCACTAACTGTAGATTCTATCCTGGACTATTCTCTACCACTAACTGTAGATTCTATCCAGGACTATTCTCTACCACTAACTGTAGATTCTATCAGGGACTATTCTCTACCACTAACTGTAGATTCTATCCAGCCCTATTCTCTACTACTAACTGTAGATTCTATCCAGGACTATTCTCTACCACTAACTGTAGATTCTATCCAGGACTATTCTCTACCACTAACTGTAGATTCTATTCAGGACTATTCTCAACCACCAACAGTAACTGTAGATTCTATCCAGGCCTATTCTCTACCACTAACTGTAGATTCTATCCAGGACGATTCTCTATCACTAATTGTAGATTCTATCCAGGACTATTCTCTACTACTAACTATAGATTTTATCCAGGACTATTCTTATTCTATCCAGGACTATTCTCTACCACTAACTGTAGATTCTATCCTGGACTATTCGCTACCACCAACAGTAACTGTAGATTCTATTAAGGACTATTCTCTACCACCAACAGTAACTGTAGATTCTATTAAGGACTATTCTCTACCACCAACAGTAACTGTAGATTCTATCCTGGACTATTCTCTACCACCAACAGGAACTATAGATTCTATCCTGGACTATTCTCTACCACTAACTGTAGATTCTATCCAGGACTATTCTCTACCACTAACTGTAGATTCTATCCGGGACTATTCTCTACCACTAACTGTAGATTCTATCCAGGACTATTCTCTACCACTAACTGTAGATTCTATCCGGGACTATTCTCTACCACTAACTGTAGATTCTATCCAGCCCTATTCTCTACTACTAACTGTAGATTCTATCCAGGACTATTCTCTACCACTAACTGTAGATTCTATCCAGGACTATTCTCTACCACTAACCGTAGATTCTATCCAAGACTATTCTCTACAAACTGTAGATTCTATCCAGGACTATTCTCTACTACTAACTGTAGATTCTATCCAGGACTATTCGCTACCACAAACAGTAACTGTAGATTCTATCGAGGACTATTCTCTACCACTAACTGTAGATTCTATCCAGGACTATTCTCTACCACTAACAGTAACTGTAGATTCTATCGAGGACTATTCTCTACTACTAACTGTAGATTCTATCCAGGACTATTCTCTACTACTAACTGTAGGTTCTATCCAGGACTGTTCTCTACTACTAACTGTAGATTCTATCCAGGACTATTCTCTACTACTAACCGTAGATTCTATCCAGGACTATTCTCTACTGTAGATTCTATCCAGGACTATTCTCTACCACTAACTGTAGATTCTATCGAGGACTATTCTCTACCACTAACTGTAGATTCTATCCAGGACTATTCTCTACTACTAACTGTAGATTCTATCCAGGACTATTCTCTACCACTAACTGTAGATTCTATCCAGGACTATTCTCTACCACTAACCGTAGATTCTATCCAAGACTATTCTCTACAAACTGTAGATTCT
This sequence comes from Chaetoderma sp. LZ-2023a, assembly GCA_034401795.1. Classification (NCBI taxonomy): domain Eukaryota; kingdom Metazoa; phylum Mollusca; class Caudofoveata; order Chaetodermatida; family Chaetodermatidae; genus Chaetoderma; species Chaetoderma sp. LZ-2023a. Next base: position 1,554,220 of record JAVVLW010000018.1, read on the forward strand.
ATCCAGGACTATTCTCTACCACTAACTGTAGATTCTATCCAGGACTATTCTCTACCACTAACTGTAGATTCTATCCGGGACTATTCTCTACCACTAACTGTAGATTCTATCCAGGACTATTCTCTACTACTAACTGTAGATTCTATCCAGGACTATTCTCTACCACCAACAGTAACTGTAGATTCTATTAAGGACTATTCTCTACCACCAACAGTAACTGTAGATTCTATCCTGGACTATTCTCTACCACCAACAGTAACTATAGATTCTATCCAGGACTATTCTCTACCACTAACTGTAGATTCTATCCTGGACTATTCTCTACCACTAACTGTAGATTCTATCCAGGACTATTCTCTACCACTAACTGTAGATTCTATCCAGGACTATTCTCTACCACTGACTGTAGATTCTATTCAGGACTATTCTCAACCACCAACAGTAACTGTAGATTCTATCCAGGCCTATTCTCTACCACTAACTGTAGATTCTATCCAGGACGATTCTCTATCACTAATTGTAGATTCTATCCAGGACTATTCTCTACTACTAACTATAGATTTTATCCAGGACTATTCTTATTCTATCCAGGACTATTCTCTACCACTAACTGTAGATTCTATCCTGGACTATTCGCTACCACCAACAGTAACTGTAGATTCTATTAAGGACTATTCTCTACCACCAACAGTAACTGTAGATTCTATTAAGGACTATTCTCAACCACCAGCAGTAACTGTAGATTCTATCCTGGACTATTCTCTACCACCAACAGGAACTATAGATTCTATCCTGGACTATTCTCTACCACTAACTGTAGATTCTATCCAGGACTATTCTCTACCACTAACTGTAGATTCTATCCGGGACTATTCTCTACCACTAACTGTAGATTCTATCCAGGACTATTCTCTACCACTAACTGTAGATTCTATCCAGGACTATTCTCTACCACTGACTGTAGATTCTATTCAGGACTATTCTCAACCACCAACAGTAACTGTAGATTCTTTCCAGGCCTATTCTCTACCACTAACTGTAGATTCTATCCAGGACGATTCTCTATCACTAATTGTAGATTCTATCCAGGACTATTCTCTACTACTAACTATAGATTTTATCCAGGACTATTCTTATTCTATCCAGGACTATTCTCTACCACTAACTGTAGATTCCATCCTGGACTATTCGCTACCACCAACAGTAACTGTAGATTCTATTAAGGACTATTCTCTACCACCAACAGTAACTGTAGATTCTATTAAGGACTATTCTCTACCACCAACAGTAACTGTAGATTCTATCCTGGACTATTCTCTACCACCAACAGGAACTATAGATTCTATCCTGGACTATTCTCTACCACTAACTGTAGATTCTATCCAGGACTATTCTCTACCACTAACTGTAGATTCTATCCGGGACTATTCTCTACCACTAACTGTAGATTCTATCCAGGACTATTCTCTACCACTAACTGTAGATTCTATCCAGCCCTATTCTCTACTACTAACTGTAGATTCTATCCAGGACTATTCTCTACCACTAACTGTAGATTCTATCCAGGACTATTCTCTACCACTAACCGTAGATTCTATCCAAGACTATTCTCTACAAACTGTAGATTCTATCCAGGACTATTCTCTACTACTAACTGTAGATTCTATCCAGGACTATTCGCTACCACAAACAGTAACTGTAGATTCTATCGAGGACTATTCTCTACCACTAACTGTAGATTCTATCCAGGACTATTCTCTACCACTAACAGTAACTGTAGATTCTATCGAGGACTATTCTCTACTACTAACTGTAGATTCTATCCAGGACTATTCTCTACTACTAACTGTAGGTTCTATCCAGGACTGTTCTCTACTACTAACTGTAGTTTCTATCCAGGACGATTCTCTATCACTAACTGTAGATTCTATCCAGGACTATTCTCTACTGTAGATTCTATCCAGGACTATTCTCTACCACTAACTGTAGATTCTATCGAGGACTATTCTCTACCACTAACTGTAGATTCTATCCAGCCCTATTCTCTACTACTAACTGTAGATTCTATCCAGGACTATTCTCTACCACTAACTGTAGATTCTATCCAGGACTATTCTCTACCACTAACCGTAGATTCTATCCAAGACTATTCTCTACAAACTGTAGATTCTATCCAGGACTATTCTCTACTACTAACTGTAGATTCTATCCAGGACTATTCTCTACCACCAACAGTAACTGTAGATTCTATTAAGGACTATTCTCTACCACCAACAGTAACTGTAGATTCTATCCTGGACTATTCTCTACCACCAACAGGAACTATAGATTCTATCCAGGACTATTCTCTACCACTAACTGTAGATTCTATCCTGGACTATTCTCTACCACTAACTGTAGATTCTATCCAGGACTATTCTCTACCACTAACTGTAGATTCTATCCGGGACTATTCTCTACCACTAACTGTAGATTCTATCCAGCCCTATTCTCTACTACTAACTGTAGATTCTATCCAGGACTATTCTCTACCACTAACTGTAGATTCTATCCAGGACTATTCTCTACCACTAACTGTAGATTCTATTCAGGACTATTCTCAACCACCAACAGTAACTGTAGATTCTATCCAGGCCTATTCTCTACCACTAACTGTAGATTCTATCCAGGACGATTCTCTATCACTAATTGTAGATTCTATCCAGGACTATTCTCTACTACTAACTATAGATTTTATCCAGGACTATTCTTATTCTATCCAGGACTATTCTCTACCACTAACTGTAGATTCTATCCTGGACTATTCGCTACCACCAACAGTAACTGTAGATTCTATTAAGGACTATTCTCTACCACCAACAGTAACTGTAGATTCTATTAAGGACTATTCTCTACCACCAACAGTAACTGTAGATTCTATCCTGGACTATTCTCTACCACCAACAGGAACTATAGATTCTATCCTGGACTATTCTCTACCACTAACTGTAGATTCTATCCAGGACTATTCTCTACCACTAACTGTAGATTCTATCCGGGACTATTCTCTACCACTAACTGTAGATTATATCCAGGACTATTCTCTACCACTAACTGTAGATTCTATCCGGGACTATTCTCTACCACTAACTGTAGATTCTATCCAGCCCTATTCTCTACTACTAACTGTAGATTCTATCCAGGACTATTCTCTACCACTAACTGTAGATTCTATCCAGGACTATTCTCTACCACTAACCGTAGATTCTATCCAAGACTATTCTCTACAAACTGTAGATTCTATCCAGGACTATTCTCTACTACTAACTGTAGATTCTATCCAGGACTATTCGCTACCACAAACAGTAACTGTAGATTCTATCGAGGACTATTCTCTACCACTAACTGTAGATTCTATCCAGGACTATTCTCTACCACTAACAGTAACTGTAGATTCTATCGAGGACTATTCTCTACTACTAACTGTAGATTCTATCCAGGACTATTCTCTACTACTAACTGTAGGTTCTATCCAGGACTGTTCTCTACTACTAACTGTAGATTCTATCCAGGACTATTCTCTACTACTAACCGTAGATTCTATCCAGGACTATTCTCTACTGTAGATTCTATCCAGGACTATTCTCTACCACTAACTGTAGATTCTATCCAGGACTGTTCTCTACTACTAACTGTAGATTCTATCCAGGACTATTCTCTACTACTAACCGTAGATTCTATCCAGGACTATTCTCTACTGTAGATTCTATCCAGGACTATTCTCTACCACTAACTGTAGATTCTATCGAGGACTATTCTCTACCACTAACTGTAGATTCTATCCAGGACTATTCTCTACTACTAACTGTAGGTTCTATCCAGGACTGTTCTCTACTACTAACTGTAGATTCTATCCAGGACTATTCTCTACTACTAACCGTAGATTCTATCCAGGACTATTCTCTACTGTAGATTCTATCCAGGACTATTCTCTATCACTAACTGTAGATTCTATCCAGGACTATTCTCTACTACTAACTATAGATTTTATCCAGGACTATTCTTATTCTATCCAGGACTATTCTCTACCACTAACTGTAGATTCTATCCTGGACTATTCTCTACTACTAACTGTAGATTCTATCCAGGACTATTCTCTACTACTAACCGTAGATTCTATCCAGGACTATTCTCTACTGTAGATTCTATCCAGGACTATTCTCTACCACTAACTGTAGATTCTATCGAGGACTATTCTCTACCACTAACTGTAGATTCTATCCAGCCCTATTCTCTACTACTAACTGTAGATTCTATCCAGGACTATTCTCTACCACTAACTGTAGATTCTATCCAGGACTATTCTCTACCACTAACCGTAGATTCTATCCAAGACTATTCTCTACAAACTGTAGATTCTATCCAGGACTATTCTCTACTACTAACTGTAGATTCTATCCAGGACTATTCTCTACCACCAACAGTAACTGTAGATTCTATTAAGGACTATTCTCTACCACCAACAGTAACTGTAGATTCTATCCTGGACTATTCTCTACCACCAACAGGAACTATAGATTCTATCCAGGACTATTCTCTACCACTAACTGTAGATTCTATCCAGGACTATTCTCTACCACTAACTGTAGATTCTATCCGGGACTATTCTCTACCACTAACTGTAGATTCTATCCAGCCCTATTCTCTACTACTAACTGTAGATTCTATCCAGGACTATTCTCTACCACTAACTGTAGATTCTATCCAGGACTATTCTCTACCACTAACCGTAGATTCTATCCAAGACTATTCTCTACAAACTGTAGATTCTATCCAGGACTATTCTCTACTACTAACTGTAGATTCTATCCAGGACTATTCTCTACCACCAACAGTAACTGTAGATTCTATTAAGGACTATTCTCTACCACCAACAGTAACTGTAGATTCTATCTTGGACTATTCTCTACCACCAACAGTAACTATAGATTCTATCCAGGACTATTCTCTACCACTAACTGTAGATTCTATCCTGGACTATTCGCCACCACTAACTGTAGATTCTATCCAGGACTATTCTCTACCACTAACTGTAGATTCTATCCAGGACTATTCTCTACCACTAACTGTAGATTCTATTCAGGACTATTCTCAACCACCAACAGTAACTGTAGATTCTATCCAGGACTATTCTCTACCACTAACTGTAGATTCTATCCAGGACTATTCTCTACCACCAACAGTAACTATAGATTCTATCCAGGACTATTCTCGACCACCAACAGTAACTGTAGATTCTATCCAGGACTATTCTCTACCACTATTTTCTACTACTAACTGTAGATTCTATCCAGGACTATTCTCTACCACCAACAGTAACTGTAGATTCTATCCAGGACTATTCTCTACCACTAACTGTAGATTCTATCCAGGACTATTCTCTACCACAAACAATAACTGTAGATTCTATCGAGGACTATTCTCTACCACTAACTGTAGATTCTATCCAGGACTATTCTCTACCACTAACAGTAACTGTAGATTCTATCGAGGACTATTCTCTACTACTAACTGTAGATTCTATCCAGGACTATTCTCTACTACTAACTGTAGGTTCTATCCAGGACTATTCTCTACTACTAACTGTAGATTCTATCCAGGACGATTCTCTATCACTAACTGTAGATTCTATCCAGGACTATTCTCTACTACTAACTATAGATTTTATCCAGGACTATTCTTATTCTATCCAGGACTATTCTCTACCACTAACTGTAGATTCTATCCTGGACTATTCTCTACTACTAACTGTAGATTCTATCCAGGACTATTCTGTACTACTAACCGTAGATTCTATCCAGGACTATTCTCTACTACAGATTCTATCCAGGCCTATTCTCTACCACTAACTGTAGATTCTATCCAGGACGATTCTCTATCACTAACTGTAGATTCTATCCAGGACTATTCTCTACTACTAACTATAGATTTTATCCAGGACTATTCTTATTCTATCCAGGACTATTCTCTACCACTAACTGTAGATTCTATCCTGGACTATTCGCTACCACCAACAGTAACTGTAGATTCTATTAAGGACTATTCTCTACCACCAACAGTAACTGTAGATTCTATTAAGGACTATTCTCTACCACCAACAGTAACTGTAGATTCTATCCTGGACTATTCTCTACCACCAACAGGAACTATAGATTCTATCCTGGACTATTCTCTACCACTAACTGTAGATTCTATCCAGGACTATTCTCTACCACTAACTGTAGATTCTATCCGGGACTATTCTCTACCACTAACTGTAGATTCTATCCAGGACTATTCTCTACCACTAACTGTAGATTCTATCCGGGACTATTCTCTACCACTAACTGTAGATTCTATCCAGCCCTATTCTCTACTACTAACTGTAGATTCTATCCAGGACTATTCTCTACCACTAACTGTAGATTCTATCCAGGACTATTCTCTACCACTAACCGTAGATTCTATCCAAGACTATTCTCTACAAACTGTAGATTCTATCCAGGACTATTCTCTACTACTAACTGTAGATTCTATCCAGGACTATTCTCTACCACAAACAATAACTGTAGATTCTATCGAGGACTATTCTCTACCACTAACTGTAGATTCTATCCAGGACTATTCTCTACCACTAACAGTAACTGTAGATTCTATCGAGGACTATTCTCTACTACTAACTGTAGATTCTATCCAGGACTATTCTCTACTACTAACTGTAGGTTCTATCCAGGACTATTCTCTACTACTAACTGTAGATTCTATCCAGGACGATTCTCTATCACTAACTGTAGATTCTATCCAGGACTATTCTCTACTACTAACTATAGATTTTATCCAGGACTATTCTTATTCTATCCAGGACTATTCTCTACCACTAACTGTAGATTCTATCCAGGACTATTCTCTACTATAGATTCTATCCAGGACTATTCTCTACCACTAACTGTAGATTCTATCGAGGACTATTCTCTACCACTAACTGTAGATTCTATCCAGCCCTATTCTCTACTACTAACTGTAGATTCTATCCAGGACTATTCTCTACTACTAACTGTAGATTCTATCCAGGACCATTCTCTACTAACTGTAGATTCTATCCAGGACTATTCTCTACTCCTAACTGTAGATTCTATCTAGGACTATTCTCTACCACCAACAGTAACTATAGATTCTATCCAGGACTATTCTTTACCACTTACTGTAGATTCTATCCAGGACTATTCTCTACCACCAACAGTAACTGTAGATTCTATCCAGGACTATTCTCTACCACCAACAGTAACTGTAGATTCTATCCATGACTATTCACTACCACTAACTGTAGATTCGATCTGGGACTATTCTCTACCACTAACTGTAGATTCGATCTGGGACTATTCTCTACTACTAACTGTAGATTCTATCCAGGACTATTCTCTACGACTAAATGTAGATTCTATCTAGGACTATTCTCTACTACTAACTGTAGATTCTATCCAGGACTATTCTCTACCACAAGCTGTAGATTCTATCCAGGACTATGCTCTACTACTTGTATTAACTGTAGATTCTATTCAGGACTATTCTCTACCACTAACTGTAGATTCTATCCAGTACTATTCTCTATCACTAACTGTAGATTCTATCCAGGACTATTCTCTACCACTAACTGTAGATTCTATCCAGGACTATTCTCTACTACATACTGTATTCTATCCAGGACTATTCTCTACTACTAACTGTAGATTCTATCCAGGACTATTCTCTACCACTAACAGTAACTGTACATTTTATCGAGGACTATTCTCTACTATTAACTGTAGATTCTATCCAGGCCTATTCTCTACTACTAACTGTAGACTCTATCCAGGACTATTCTCTACCACCAACAGTAACTGTAGATTCTATTAAGGACTATTCTCTACCACCAACAGTAACTGTAGATTCTATCTTGGACTATTCTCTACCACCAACAGTAACTATAGATTCTATCCAGGACTATTCTCTACCACTAACTGTAGATTCTATCCTGGACTATTCGCCACCACTAACTGTAGATTCTATCCAGGACTATTCTCTACCACTAACTGTAGATTCTATCCAGGACTATTCTCTACCACTAACTGTAGATTCTATTCAGGACTATTCTCAACCACCAACAGTAACTGTAGATTCTATCCAGGACTATTCTCTACCACTAACTGTAGATTCTATCCAGGACTATTCTCTACCACCAACAGTAACTATAGATTCTATCCAGGACTATTCTCGACCACCAACAGTAACTGTAGATTCTATCCAGGACTATTCTCTACCACTATTTTCTACTACTAACTGTAGATTCTATCCAGGACTATTCTCTACCACCAACAGTAACTGTAGATTCTATCCAGGACTATTCTCTACCACTAACTGTAGATTCTATCCAGGACTATTCTCTACCACAAACAATAACTGTAGATTCTATCGAGGACTATTCTCTACCACTAACTGTAGATTCTATCCAGGACTATTCTCTACCACTAACAGTAACTGTAGATTCTATCGAGGACTATTCTCTACTACTAACTGTAGATTCTATCCAGGACTATTCTCTACTACTAACTGTAGGTTCTATCCAGGACTATTCTCTACTACTAACTGTAGATTCTATCCAGGACGATTCTCTATCACTAACTGTAGATTCTATCCAGGACTATTCTCTACTACTAACTATAGATTTTATCCAGGACTATTCTTATTCTATCCAGGACTATTCTCTACCACTAACTGTAGATTCTATCCTGGACTATTCTCTACTACTAACTGTAGATTCTATCCAGGACTATTCTGTACTACTAACCGTAGATTCTATCCAGGACTATTCTCTACTACAGATTCTATCCAGGCCTATTCTCTACCACTAACTGTAGATTCTATCCAGGACGATTCTCTATCACTAACTGTAGATTCTATCCAGGACTATTCTCTACTACTAACTATAGATTTTATCCAGGACTATTCTTATTCTATCCAGGACTATTCTCTACCACTAACTGTAGATTCTATCCTGGACTATTCGCTACCACCAACAGTAACTGTAGATTCTATTAAGGACTATTCTCTACCACCAACAGTAACTGTAGATTCTATTAAGGACTATTCTCTACCACCAACAGTAACTGTAGATTCTATCCTGGACTATTCTCTACCACCAACAGGAACTATAGATTCTATCCTGGACTATTCTCTACCACTAACTGTAGATTCTATCCAGGACTATTCTCTACCACTAACTGTAGATTCTATCCGGGACTATTCTCTACCACTAACTGTAGATTCTATCCAGGACTATTCTCTACCACTAACTGTAGATTCTATCCGGGACTATTCTCTACCACTAACTGTAGATTCTATCCAGCCCTATTCTCTACTACTAACTGTAGATTCTATCCAGGACTATTCTCTACCACTAACTGTAGATTCTATCCAGGACTATTCTCTACCACTAACCGTAGATTCTATCCAAGACTATTCTCTACAAACTGTAGATTCTATCCAGGACTATTCTCTACTACTAACTGTAGATTCTATCCAGGACTATTCTCTACCACAAACAATAACTGTAGATTCTATCGAGGACTATTCTCTACCACTAACTGTAGATTCTATCCAGGACTATTCTCTACCACTAACAGTAACTGTAGATTCTATCGAGGACTATTCTCTACTACTAACTGTAGATTCTATCCAGGACTATTCTCTACTACTAACTGTAGGTTCTATCCAGGACTATTCTCTACTACTAACTGTAGATTCTATCCAGGACGATTCTCTATCACTAACTGTAGATTCTATCCAGGACTATTCTCTACTACTAACTATAGATTTTATCCAGGACTATTCTTATTCTATCCAGGACTATTCTCTACCACTAACTGTAGATTCTATCCAGGACTATTCTCTACTATAGATTCTATCCAGGACTATTCTCTACCACTAACTGTAGATTCTATCGAGGACTATTCTCTACCACTAACTGTAGATTCTATCCAGCCCTATTCTCTACTACTAACTGTAGATTCTATCCAGGACTATTCTCTACTACTAACTGTAGATTCTATCCAGGACCATTCTCTACTAACTGTAGATTCTATCCAGGACTATTCTCTACTCCTAACTGTAGATTCTATCTAGGACTATTCTCTACCACCAACAGTAACTATAGATTCTATCCAGGACTATTCTCTACCACTTACTGTAGATTCTATCCAGGACTATTCTCTACCACCAACAGTAACTGTAGATTCTATCCAGGACTATTCTCTACCACCAACAGTAACTGTAGATTCTATCCATGACTATTCTCTACCACTAACTGTAGATTCGATCTGGGACTATTCTCTACCACTAACTGTAGATTCGATCTGGGACTATTCTCTACTACTAACTGTAGATTCTATCCAGGACTATTCTCTACGACTAAATGTAGATTCTATCTAGGACTATTCTCTACTACTAACTGTAGATTCTATCCAGGACTATTCTCTACCACAAGCTGTAGATTCTATCCAGGACTATGCTCTACTACTTGTATTAACTGTAGATTCTATTCAGGACTATTCTCTACCACTAACTGTAGATTCTATCCAGTACTATTCTCTATCACTAACTGTAGATTCTATCCAGGACTATTCTCTACCACTAACTGTAGATTCTATCCAGGACTATTCTCTACTACATACTGTATTCTATCCAGGACTATTCTCTACTACTAACTGTAGATTCTATCCAGGACTATTCTCTACCACTAACAGTAACTGTACATTTTATCGAGGACTATTCTCTACTATTAACTGTAGATTCTATCCAGGCCTATTCTCTACTACTAACTGTAGACTCTATCCAGGACTATTCTCTACCACTAACTGTTGATTCTATCCAGGACTATTCTCTACCACTTACTGAAGATTCTATCCAGGACTAGTCTCTACCACCAACAGTAACTGTAGATTATATCCAGGACTATTCTCTACCACAAACTGTAGATTCGATCTGGGACTGTTCTCTACTACTAACTGTAGATTCTATCCAGGACTATTCTCTACTACTAACTGTAGATTCTATCCAGGACTATTCTCTACTACTAACTGTAAATTCTATCCAGGACTATTCTCTACCACTAACTGTAGATTCTATCCAGGACTATTCTCTACTACTTGTACTAACTGTAGATTCTATCCAGGACTATTCTCTACCACTAACTGTAGATTCTATCCAGTAATATTCTCTATCACTAACTGTAGATTCTATCCAGGACTATTCGCTACCACTAACTGTAGATTCTATTCAAGACTATTCCCTACTACTAACTGTAGATTCTATCCAGGACTATTCTCTACTACTAGCTGTAGATTCTATCCAGGACTATTCTCTACAAATAACTGTAGATTCTATCCAGGACTATTCTCTACTACTTGTACTAACTGTAGATTCTATCCAGGACTATTCTCTACCACTAACTGTACATTCTATCCCGTAATATTCTCTACTACTAACTGTAGATTCTATCCAAGACTATTCACTACTAACTGTAGATTCTATCCAGGACTATTCTCTACTACTAACTGTAGATTCTATCCAGGACTATTCTCTACCACCAACAGTAACTATAGATTCTATCCAGGACTATTCTCGACCACCAACAGTAACTGTAGATTCTATCCAGGACTATTCTCTACCACTATTTTCTACTACTAACTGTAGATTCTATCCAGGACTATTCTCTACTACTAACTGTAGATTCTATCCAGGACTATTCTCTACTACTAACTGTAGATTCTATCCACGACTATTCTCTACCACCAACAGTAACTATAGATTCTATCCAGGATTATTCTCGACCACCAATTGTAACTGTAGATTCTATCCAGGACTATTCTCTACCACTTACTGTAGATTCTATCCAGGACTATTCGCTACCACAAACAGTAACTGTAGATTCTATCGAGGACTATTCTCTACCACTAACTGTAGATTCTATCCAGGACTATTCTCTACCACTAACAGTAACTGTAGATTCTATCGAGGACTATTCTCTACTACTAACTGTAGATTCTATCCAGGACTATTCTCTACTACTAACTGTAGGTTCTATCCAGGACTGTTCTCTACTACTAACTGTAGATTCTATCCAGGACTATTCTCTACTACTAACCGTAGATTCTATCCAGGACTATTCTCTACTGTAGATTCTATCCAGGACTATTCTCTACCACTAACTGTAGATTCTATCCAGGACTGTTCTCTACTACTAACTGTAGATTCTATCCAGGACTATTCTCTACTACTAACCGTAGATTCTATCCAGGACTATTCTCTACTGTAGATTCTATCCAGGACTATTCTCTACCACTAACTGTAGATTCTATCGAGGACTATTCTCTACCACTAACTGTAGATTCTATCCAGGACTATTCTCTACTACTAACTGTAGGTTCTATCCAGGACTGTTCTCTACTACTAACTGTAGATTCTATCCAGGACTATTCTCTACTACTAACCGTAGATTCTATCCAGGACTATTCTCTACTGTAGATTCTATCCAGGACTATTCTCTATCACTAACTGTAGATTCTATCCAGGACTATTCTCTACTACTAACTATAGATTTTATCCAGGACTATTCTTATTCTATCCAGGACTATTCTCTACCACTAACTGTAGATTCTATCCTGGACTATTCTCTACTACTAACTGTAGATTCTATCCAGGACTATTCTCTACTACTAACCGTAGATTCTATCCAGGACTATTCTCTACTGTAGATTCTATCCAGGACTATTCTCTACCACTAACTGTAGATTCTATCGAGGACTATTCTCTACCACTAACTGTAGATTCTATCCAGCCCTATTCTCTACTACTAACTGTAGATTCTATCCAGGACTATTCTCTACCACTAACTGTAGATTCTATCCAGGACTATTCTCTACCACTAACCGTAGATTCTATCCAAGACTATTCTCTACAAACTGTAGATTCTATCCAGGACTATTCTCTACTACTAACTGTAGATTCTATCCAGGACTATTCTCTACCACCAACAGTAACTGTAGATTCTATTAAGGACTATTCTCTACCACCAACAGTAACTGTAGATTCTATCCTGGACTATTCTCTACCACCAACAGGAACTATAGATTCTATCCAGGACTATTCTCTACCACTAACTGTAGATTCTATCCAGGACTATTCTCTACCACTAACTGTAGATTCTATCCGGGACTATTCTCTACCACTAACTGTAGATTCTATCCAGCCCTATTCTCTACTACTAACTGTAGATTCTATCCAGGACTATTCTCTACCACTAACTGTAGATTCTATCCAGGACTATTCTCTACCACTAACCGTAGATTCTATCCAAGACTATTCTCTACAAACTGTAGATTCTATCCAGGACTATTCTCTACTACTAACTGTAGATTCTATCCAGGACTATTCTCTACCACCAACAGTAACTGTAGATTCTATTAAGGACTATTCTCTACCACCAACAGTAACTGTAGATTCTATCTTGGACTATTCTCTACCACCAACAGTAACTATAGATTCTATCCAGGACTATTCTCTACCACTAACTGTAGATTCTATCCTGGACTATTCGCCACCACTAACTGTAGATTCTATCCAGGACTATTCTCTACCACTAACTGTAGATTCTATCCAGGACTATTCTCTACCACTAACTGTAGATTCTATTCAGGACTATTCTCAACCACCAACAGTAACTGTAGATTCTATCCAGGACTATTCTCTACCACTAACTGTAGATTCTATCCAGGACTATTCTCTACCACCAACAGTAACTATAGATTCTATCCAGGACTATTCTCGACCACCAACAGTAACTGTAGATTCTATCCAGGACTATTCTCTACCACTATTTTCTACTACTAACTGTAGATTCTATCCAGGACTATTCTCTACCACCAACAGTAACTGTAGATTCTATCCAGGACTATTCTCTACCACTAACTGTAGATTCTATCCAGGACTATTCTCTACCACAAACAATAACTGTAGATTCTATCGAGGACTATTCTCTACCACTAACTGTAGATTCTATCCAGGACTATTCTCTACCACTAACAGTAACTGTAGATTCTATCGAGGACTATTCTCTACTACTAACTGTAGATTCTATCCAGGACTATTCTCTACTACTAACTGTAGGTTCTATCCAGGACTATTCTCTACTACTAACTGTAGATTCTATCCAGGACGATTCTCTATCACTAACTGTAGATTCTATCCAGGACTATTCTCTACTACTAACTATAGATTTTATCCAGGACTATTCTTATTCTATCCAGGACTATTCTCTACCACTAACTGTAGATTCTATCCTGGACTATTCTCTACTACTAACTGTAGATTCTATCCAGGACTATTCTGTACTACTAACCGTAGATTCTATCCAGGACTATTCTCTACTACAGATTCTATCCAGGCCTATTCTCTACCACTAACTGTAGATTCTATCCAGGACGATTCTCTATCACTAACTGTAGATTCTATCCAGGACTATTCTCTACTACTAACTATAGATTTTATCCAGGACTATTCTTATTCTATCCAGGACTATTCTCTACCACTAACTGTAGATTCTATCCTGGACTATTCGCTACCACCAACAGTAACTGTAGATTCTATTAAGGACTATTCTCTACCACCAACAGTAACTGTAGATTCTATTAAGGACTATTCTCTACCACCAACAGTAACTGTAGATTCTATCCTGGACTATTCTCTACCACCAACAGGAACTATAGATTCTATCCTGGACTATTCTCTACCACTAACTGTAGATTCTATCCAGGACTATTCTCTACCACTAACTGTAGATTCTATCCGGGACTATTCTCTACCACTAACTGTAGATTCTATCCAGGACTATTCTCTACCACTAACTGTAGATTCTATCCGGGACTATTCTCTACCACTAACTGTAGATTCTATCCAGCCCTATTCTCTACTACTAACTGTAGATTCTATCCAGGACTATTCTCTACCACTAACTGTAGATTCTATCCAGGACTATTCTCTACCACTAACCGTAGATTCTATCCAAGACTATTCTCTACAAACTGTAGATTCTATCCAGGACTATTCTCTACTACTAACTGTAGATTCTATCCAGGACTATTCTCTACCACAAACAATAACTGTAGATTCTATCGAGGACTATTCTCTACCACTAACTGTAGATTCTATCCAGGACTATTCTCTACCACTAACAGTAACTGTAGATTCTATCGAGGACTATTCTCTACTACTAACTGTAGATTCTATCCAGGACTATTCTCTACTACTAACTGTAGGTTCTATCCAGGACTATTCTCTACTACTAACTGTAGATTCTATCCAGGACGATTCTCTATCACTAACTGTAGATTCTATCCAGGACTATTCTCTACTACTAACTATAGATTTTATCCAGGACTATTCTTATTCTATCCAGGACTATTCTCTACCACTAACTGTAGATTCTATCCAGGACTATTCTCTACTATAGATTCTATCCAGGACTATTCTCTACCACTAACTGTAGATTCTATCGAGGACTATTCTCTACCACTAACTGTAGATTCTATCCAGCCCTATTCTCTACTACTAACTGTAGATTCTATCCAGGACTATTCTCTACTACTAACTGTAGATTCTATCCAGGACCATTCTCTACTAACTGTAGATTCTATCCAGGACTATTCTCTACTCCTAACTGTAGATTCTATCTAGGACTATTCTCTACCACCAACAGTAACTATAGATTCTATCCAGGACTATTCTCTACCACTTACTGTAGATTCTATCCAGGACTATTCTCTACCACCAACAGTAACTGTAGATTCTATCCAGGACTATTCTCTACCACCAACAGTAACTGTAGATTCTATCCATGACTATTCTCTACCACTAACTGTAGATTCGATCTGGGACTATTCTCTACCACTAACTGTAGATTCGATCTGGGACTATTCTCTACTACTAACTGTAGATTCTATCCAGGACTATTCTCTACGACTAAATGTAGATTCTATCTAGGACTATTCTCTACTACTAACTGTAGATTCTATCCAGGACTATTCTCTACCACAAGCTGTAGATTCTATCCAGGACTATGCTCTACTACTTGTATTAACTGTAGATTCTATTCAGGACTATTCTCTACCACTAACTGTAGATTCTATCCAGTACTATTCTCTATCACTAACTGTAGATTCTATCCAGGACTATTCTCTACCACTAACTGTAGATTCTATCCAGGACTATTCTCTACTACATACTGTATTCTATCCAGGACTATTCTCTACTACTAACTGTAGATTCTATCCAGGACTATTCTCTACCACTAACAGTAACTGTACATTTTATCGAGGACTATTCTCTACTATTAACTGTAGATTCTATCCAGGCCTATTCTCTACT
Source organism: Chaetoderma sp. LZ-2023a (assembly GCA_034401795.1). Taxonomy (NCBI): domain Eukaryota; kingdom Metazoa; phylum Mollusca; class Caudofoveata; order Chaetodermatida; family Chaetodermatidae; genus Chaetoderma; species Chaetoderma sp. LZ-2023a. Next base: position 1,570,693 of record JAVVLW010000018.1, read on the forward strand.
ACTAACTGTAGACTCTATCCAGGACTATTCTCTACCACTAACTGTTGATTCTATCCAGGACTATTCTCTACCACTTACTGAAGATTCTATCCAGGACTAGTCTCTACCACCAACAGTAACTGTAGATTATATCCAGGACTATTCTCTACCACAAACTGTAGATTCGATCTGGGACTGTTCTCTACTACTAACTGTAGATTCTATCCAGGACTATTCTCTACTACTAACTGTAGATTCTATCCAGGACTATTCTCTACTACTAACTGTAAATTCTATCCAGGACTATTCTCTACCACTAACTGTAGATTCTATCCAGGACTATTCTCTACTACTTGTACTAACTGTAGATTCTATCCAGGACTATTCTCTACCACTAACTGTAGATTCTATCCAGTAATATTCTCTATCACTAACTGTAGATTCTATCCAGGACTATTCGCTACCACTAACTGTAGATTCTATTCAAGACTATTCCCTACTACTAACTGTAGATTCTATCCAGGACTATTCTCTACTACTAGCTGTAGATTCTATCCAGGACTATTCTCTACCAATAACTGTAGATTCTATCCAGGACTATTCTCTACTACTTGTACTAACTGTAGATTCTATCCAGGACTATTCTCTACCACTAACTGTACATTCTATCCCGTAATATTCTCTACTACTAACTGTAGATTCTATCCAAGACTATTCACTACTAACTGTAGATTCTATCCAGGACTATTCTCTACTACTAACTGTAGATTCTATCCAGGACTATTCTCTACCACCAACCGTAACTATAGATTCTATCCAGGACTATTCTCGACCACCAACAGTAACTGTAGATTCTATCCAGGACTATTCTCTACCACTATTTTCTACTACTAACTGTAGATTCTATCCAGGACTATTCTCTACTACTAACTGTAGATTCTATCCAGGACTATTCTCTACTACTAACTGTAGATTCTATCCACGACTATTCTCTACCACCAACAGTAACTATAGATTCTATCCAGGATTATTCTCGACCACCAATTGTAACTGTAGATTCTATCCAGGACTATTCTCTACCACTTACTGTAGATTCTATCCAGGACTATTCTCTACCACCAACAGTAACTGTAGATTCTATCCAGGACTATTCTCTACCACCAACAGTAACTGTAGATTCTATCCAGGACTATTCTCTACTACTAACTGTAGATTCTATCCAGGACTATTCTCTACTACTAACTGTAGATTCTATCCAGGACTATTCTCTACCACTAACAGTAACTGTAGATTCTATCGAGGACTATTCTCTATTATTAACTGTAGATTATATCCAGGCCTATTCTCTACTACTAACTGTAGATTCTATCCAGGCCTATTCTCTACTACTAACTGTAGATTCTATCCATGCCTATTCTCTACTACTAACTGTAGATTCTATCCATGCCTATTCTCTACTACTAACTGTAGATTCTATCCAAGACTATTCTCTACCACCAACAGTAACTATAGATTCTATCCAGGACTATTCGCTACCACCAACAGTAACTGTAGATTCTATCGAGGACTATTCTCTACCACTAACTGTAGATTCTATCCAGGACTATTCTCTACCACTAACAGTAACTGTAGATTCTATCGAGGACTATTCTCTACTACTAACTGTAGATTCTATCCAGGACTATTCTCTACTACTAACTGTAGGTTCTATCCAGGACTGTTCTCTACTACAAACTGTAGATTCTATCCAGGACTATTCTCTACTACTAACCGTAGATTCTATCCAGGACTATTCTCTACTGTAGATTCTATCCAGGACTATTCTCTACCACTAACTGTAGATTCTATCCAGGACTGTTCTCTACTACTAACTGTAGATTCTATCCAGGACTATTCTCTACTACTAACCGTAGATTCTATCCAGGACTATTCTCTACTGTAGATTCTATCCAGGACTATTCTCTACCACTAACTGTAGATTCTATCGAGGACTATTCTCTACCACTAACTGTAGATTCTATCCAGGACTATTCTCTACTACTAACTGTAGGTTCTATCCAGGACTGTTCTCTACTACTAACTGTAGATTCTATCCAGGACTATTCTCTACTACTAACCGTAGATTCTATCCAGGACTATTCTCTACTGTAGATTCTATCCAGGACTATTCTCTATCACTAACTGTAGATTCTATCCAGGACTATTCTCTACTACTAACCATAGATTTTATCCAGGACTATTCTTATTCTATCCAGGACTATTCTCTACCACTAACTGTAGATTCTATCCTGGACTATTCTCTACTACTAACTGTAGATTCTATCCAGGACTATTCTCTACTACTAACCGTAGATTCTATCCAGGACTATTCTCTACTGTAGATTCTATCCAGGACTATTCTCTACCACTAACTGTAGATTCTATCGAGGACTATTCTCTACCACTAACTGTAGATTCTATCCAGCCCTATTCTCTACTACTAACTGTAGATTCTATCCAGGACTATTCTCTACCACTAACTGTAGATTCTATCCAGGACTATTCTCTACCACTAACCGTAGATTCTATCCAAGACTATTCTCTACAAACTGTAGATTCTATCCAGGACTATTCTCTACTACTAACTGTAGATTCTATCCAGGACTATTCTCTACCACCAACAGTAACTGTAGATTCTATTAAGGACTATTCTCTACCACCAACAGTAACTGTAGATTCTATCCTGGACTATTCTCTACCACCAACAGGAACTATAGATTCTATCCAGGACTATTCTCTACCACTAACTGTAGATTCTATCCAGGACTATTCTCTACCACTAACTGTAGATTCTATCCGGGACTATTCTCTACCACTAACTGTAGATTCTATCCAGCCCTATTCTCTACTACTAACTGTAGATTCTATCCAGGACTATTCTCTACCACTAACTGTAGATTCTATCCAGGACTATTCTCTACCACTAACCGTAGATTCTATCCAAGACTATTCTCTACAAACTGTAGATTCTATCCAGGACTATTCTCTACTACTAACTGTAGATTCTATCCAGGACTATTCTCTACCACCAACAGTAACTGTAGATTCTATTAAGGACTATTCTCTACCACCAACAGTAACTGTAGATTCTATCTTGGACTATTCTCTACCACCAACAGTAACTATAGATTCTATCCAGGACTATTCTCTACCACTAACTGTAGATTCTATCCTGGACTATTCGCCACCACTAACTGTAGATTCTATCCAGGACTATTCTCTACCACTAACTGTAGATTCTATCCAGGACTATTCTCTACCACTAACTGTAGATTCTATTCAGGACTATTCTCAACCACCAACAGTAACTGTAGATTCTATCCAGGACTATTCTCTACCACTAACTGTAGATTCTATCCAGGACTATTCTCTACCACCAACAGTAACTATAGATTCTATCCAGGACTATTCTCTACCACTAACTGTAGATTCTATCCAGGACTATTCTCTACCACAAACAATAACTGTAGATTCTATCGAGGACTATTCTCTACCACTAACTGTAGATTCTATCCAGGACTATTCTCTACCACTAACAGTAACTGTAGATTCTATCCAGGACTATTCTCTACGACTATTTTCTACTACTAACTGTAGATTCTATCCAGGACTATTCTCTACCACCAACAGTAACTGTAGATTCTATCCAGGACTATTCTCTACCACTAACTGTAGATTCTATCCAGGACTATTCTCTACCACAAACAATAACTGTAGATTCTATCGAGGACTATTCTCTACCACTAACTGTAGATTCTATCCAGGACTATTCTCTACCACTAACAGTAACTGTAGATTCTATCGAGGACTATTCTCTACTACTAACTGTAGATTCTATCCAGGACTATTCTCTACTACTAACTGTAGGTTCTATCCAGGACTATTCTCTACTACTAACTGTAGATTCTATCCAGGACGATTCTCTATCACTAACTGTAGATTCTATCCAGGACTATTCTCTACTACTAACTATAGATTTTATCCAGGACTATTCTTATTCTATCCAGGACTATTCTCTACCACTAACTGTAGATTCTATCCTGGACTATTCTCTACTACTAACTGTAGATTCTATCCAGGACTATTCTGTACTACTAACCGTAGATTCTATCCAGGACTATTCTCTACTACAGATTCTATCCAGGCCTATTCTCTACCACTAACTGTAGATTCTATCCAGGACGATTCTCTATCACTAACTGTAGATTCTATCCAGGACTATTCTCTACTACTAACTATAGATTTTATCCAGGACTATTCTTATTCTATCCAGGACTATTCTCTACCACTAACTGTAGATTCTATCCTGGACTATTCGCTACCACCAACAGTAACTGTAGATTCTATTAAGGACTATTCTCTACCACCAACAGTAACTGTAGATTCTATCCTGGACTATTCTCTACCACCAACAGGAACTATAGATTCTATCCTGGACTATTCTCTACCACTAACTGTAGATTCTATCCAGGACTATTCTCTACCACTAACTGTAGATTCTATCCGGGACTATTCTCTACCACTAACTGTAGATTCTATCCAGGACTATTCTCTACCACTAACTGTAGATTCTATCCGGGACTATTCTCTACCACTAACTGTAGATTCTATCCAGCCCTATTCTCTACTACTAACTGTAGATTCTATCCAGGACTATTCTCTACCACTAACTGTAGATTCTATCCAGGACTATTCTCTACCACTAACCGTAGATTCTATCCAAGACTATTCTCTACAAACTGTAGATTCTATCCAGGACTATTCTCTACTACTAACTGTAGATTCTATCCAGGACTATTCTCTACCACAAACAATAACTGTAGATTCTATCGAGGACTATTCTCTACCACTAACTGTAGATTCTATCCAGGACTATTCTCTACCACTAACAGTAACTGTAGATTCTATCGAGGACTATTCTCTACTACTAACTGTAGATTCTATCCAGGACTATTCTCTACTACTAACTGTAGGTTCTATCCAGGACTATTCTCTACTACTAACTGTAGATTCTATCCAGGACGATTCTCTATCACTAACTGTAGATTCTATCCAGGACTATTCTCTACTACTAACTATAGATTTTATCCAGGACTATTCTTATTCTATCCAGGACTATTCTCTACCACTAACTGTAGATTCTATCCAGGACTATTCTCTACTATAGATTCTATCCAGGACTATTCTCTACCACTAACTGTAGATTCTATCGAGGACTATTCTCTACCACTAACTGTAGATTCTATCCAGCCCTATTCTCTACTACTAACTGTAGATTCTATCCAGGACTATTCTCTACTACTAACTGTAGATTCTATCCAGGACCATTCTCTACTAACTGTAGATTCTATCCAGGACTATTCTCTACTCCTAACTGTAGATTCTATCTAGGACTATTCTCTACCACCAACAGTAACTATAGATTCTATCCAGGACTATTCTCTACCACTTACTGTAGATTCTATCCAGGACTATTCTCTACCA
>JAVVLW010000018.1:1576694-1601694 GCA_034401795.1 Chaetoderma sp. LZ-2023a
CTACATGGAGCAGACATACCTTCAATTATCAGTATCTTTCTCACTACATGGAGCAGCCATACTTTCAATTATCAGTAACTTTCTCACTACATGGAACAGCCATACGTTCAATTATCAGTATCTTTCTCACCATATGGAGCAGCCATACCTTCAATTATCAGTAACTTTCTCACTACATGGAGCAGCCATACGTTCAATTATCAGTATCTTTCTCACCACATGGGGCAGCCATACCTTCAATAATCAGTATCTTTCTCACCACATGGAGCAGCCATACTTTCAATTATCAGTAACTTTCTCACTACATGGAGCAGCCATACGTTCAATTATCAGTATCTTTCTCACCACATGGGGCAGCCATACCTTCAATTATCAGTACCTTTCTCACTACATGGAGCAGCCATACGTTCAATTACCAGCAACTTTCTCACTGCATGGAGCAGCCATACGTTCAATTATCAATAACTTTCTCACTACATGGAGCAGCCATACCTTCAATTATCAGTAACTTTCTCACTACATGGCTCAGCCATACTTTCAATTATCAGCACCTTTCTCTCTGCATGGAGCAGCCATACATTCAATTATCAGTAACTTTCTCACTACTAGGAGCAGCCATACGTTCAATTATCAGTAACTTTCTCACTACTAGGAGCAGCCATACATTCAATTTTCCGTAACTTTCTCACTAAATGGAGCAGCCATGCTTTCAATTATCAGTACCTTTCTCTCTGCTTGGAGCAGCCATACATTCAATTATCAGTAACTTTCTCACTACTAGGAGCAGCCATACGTTCAATTATCAGTAACTTTCTCACTACTAGGAGCAGCCATACATTCAATTTTCCGTAACTTTCTCACTAAATGGAGCAGCCATGCTTTCAATTATCAGTACCTTTCTCTCTGCATGGAACAGCCATACGTTCAATTATCACTAACTTTCTCACCACATGGAGCAGCCATACATTCAATTATCACTAACTTTCTCACCACATGGAGCAGCCATACATTCAATTATCTGTAACTTTCACTGCATGGAGCAGCCATACATTCAATTATCACTAACTTTCTCACCACATGCAGCAGCCATACATTCAATTATCAGTAACTTTCTCACTACATGGAGCAGCCATACATTCAATTATCAGTAACTTTCTCACTACATGGAGCAGCCATACATTCAATTATCAGTAACTTTATCACTACATGGAGCAGCCATACGTTCAATTACCAGCAACTTTCTCACTGCATGGAGCAGCCATACATTCAATTATCACTAACTTTCTCACTACATGGAGCAGCCATACGTTCAATTATCAATAACTTTCTCACTACATGGCTCAGCTATACTTTCAATTATCAGCACCTTTCTCTCTGCATGGAGCAGCCATACATTCAATTATCAGTAACTCTCTCACTACTAGGAGCAGCCATACGTTCAATTATCAGTAACGTTCTCACTACTAGGAGCAGCCATACCTTCAATTATCAGTAACTTTCTCACTACTAGGAGCAGCCATACCTTCAATTATCAGGAACTTTCTTTACATGGAGCAGCCATACTTTCAATTATCAGCAAATTTCTCTGCATGGGGCAGCCATACGTTCAATTATCATTTCTCATTGCATGGAGCAGCCATACATTCAATTTTCCGTAACTTTCTCTCTGCATGGAGCAGCCATACGTTCAATTATCAGTATCTTTCTCACTGCGTGGAGCAGCCATACATTCAATTATCAGTAACTTTCTCACTGCATGGGGCAGCAATACATTCAATTATCAGTAACTTTCTCACTGCATGGAGCAGCCATACATTCAATTATCAGTACCTTTCTCACTACATGGAGCAGCCATACATTCAATTATCAGTAACTTTCTCACTACATGGAGCAGCCATACGTTCAATTATCACTAACTTTCTCACTACATGGCTCAGCCATACCTTCAATTATCAGTAACCTTCTCACCACATGGAGCAGCCATACCTTCAATTATCAGTAACTTTCTCACTACATGGAGCAGCCATATGTTCAATTATCAGTAACTTTCTCACTACATGGAGCAGCCATATGTTCAATTATCAGTAACTTTCTCACTACATGGAGCAGCCATACATTCAATTATCAGTACCTTTCTCACTACTAGGAGCAGCCATACATTCAATTATCAGTAACTTTCTCACTACATGGAGCAGCCATACATTCAATTATCAGTAACTTTCTCACTACATGGAGCAGCCATACTTTCAATTATCACTAAATTTCTCACTACGTGGAGCAGCCATACTTTCAATTATCACTAACTTTCTCACTACATGGAGCAGCCATACGTTCAATTATCACTAACTTTCTCACTACATGGCTCAGCCATACCTTCAATTATCAGTAACTTTCTCACTGCATGGAGCAGCCATACCTTCAATTATCAGCAACTTTCTCACCACATGGAGCAGCCATACTTTCAATTATCAGTAACTTTCTCACTACATGGAGCAGCCATACATTCAATTATCAGTAACTTTATCACTACATGGAGCAGCCATACGTTCAATTACCAGCAACTTTCTCACTGCATGGAGCAGCCATACATTCAATTATCACTAACTTTCTCACTACATGGAGCAGCCATACGTTCAATTATCAATAACTTTCTCACTACATGGCTCAGCTATACTTTCAATTATCAGCACCTTTCTCTCTGCATGGAGCAGCCATACATTCAATTATCAGTAACTCTCTCACTACTAGGAGCAGCCATACGTTCAATTATCAGTAACTTTCTCACTACTATGAGCAGCCATACCTTCAATTATCAGTAACTTTCTCACTACTAGGAGCAGCCATACCTTCAATTATCAGTAACTTTCTTTACATGGAGCAGCCATACTTTCAATTATCAGCAAATTTCTCTGCATGGGGCAGCCATACGTTCAATTATCATTTCTCATTGCATGGAGCAGCCATACATTCAATTTTCCGTAACTTTCTCTCTGCATGGAGCAGCCATACGTTCAATTATCAGTATCTTTCTCACTGCGTGGAGCAGCCATACATTCAATTATCAGTAACTTTCTCACTGCATGGGGCAGCAATACATTCAATTATCAGTAACTTTCTCACTGCATGGAGCAGCCATACATTCAATTATCAGTACCTTTCTCACTACATGGAGCAGCCATACATTCAATTATCAGTAACTTTCTCACTACATGGAGCAGCCATACCTTCAATTATCAGTAACCTTCTCACCACATGGAGCAGCCATACCTTCAATTATCAGTAACTTTCTCACTACATGGAGCAGCCATATGTTCAATTATCAGTAACTTTCTCACTACATGGAGCAGCCATATGTTCAATTATCAGTAACTTTCTCACTACATGGAGCAGCCATACATTCAATTATCAGTACCTTTCTCACTACTAGGAGCAGCCATACATTCAATTATCAGTAACTTTCTCACTACATGGAGCAGCCATACATTCAATTATCAGTAACTTTCTCACTACATGGAGCAGCCATACTTTCAATTATCACTAACTTTCTCACTACGTGGAGCAGCCATACTTTGAATTATCACTAACTTTCTCACTACATGGAGCAGCCATACGTTCAATTATCACTAACTTTCCCACTACATGGCTCAGCCATACCTTCAATTATCAGTAACTTTCTCACTGCATGGAGCAGCCATACCTTCAATTATCAGCAACTTTCTCACCACATGGAGCAGCCATACTTTCAATTATCAGTAACTTTCTCACTACATGGAGAAGCCATACCTTCAATTATCTGTAACTTTCACTGCATGGGGCAGCCATAGTTTCAATTATCAGTAACTTTCTCACTACATGGAGCAGCCATATGTTCAATTATCAGTAACTTTCTCACTACATGGTGCAGCCATATGTTCAATTATCAGTAACTTTCTCACTGCATGGAGCAGCCATACCTTCAATTATCAGCAACTTTCTCACAACATGGAGCAGCCATACCTTCAATTATCAGTAACTTTCTCACTACATGGAGAAGCCATACCTTCAATTATCTGTAACTTTCACTGCATGGGGCAGCCATACCTTCAATTATCAGTAACTTTCTCACTACATGGAGCAGCCATACTTTCAATTATCAGTAACCTTCTCACTACATAGAGCAGCCATACATTCAATTATCAGTAACTTTCTCACTACATGGAGCAGCCATACGTTCAATTATCAGTAACTTTCTCACTACATGGAGAAGCCATACCTTCAATTATCTGTAACTTTCACTGCATGGAGCAGCCATACGTTCAATTATCAGTAACTTTCTCACTACATGGAGCAGCCATACCTTCAATTATCAGTAACTTTCTCACTACATGGCTCAGCCATACTTTCAATTATCAGCACCTTTCTCTCTGCATGGAGCAGCCATACATTCAATTATCAGTAACTTTCTCACTACTAGGAGCAGCCATACGTTCAATTATCAGTAACTTTCTCACTACTAGGAGCAGCCATACATTCAATTTTCCGTAACTTTCTCACTAAATGGAGCAGCCATGCTTTCAATTATCAGTACCTTTCTCTCTGCTTGGAGCAGCCATACATTCAATTATCAGTAACTTTCTCACTACTAGGAGCAGCCATACGTTCAATTATCAGTAACTTTCTCACTACTAGGAGCAGCCATACATTCAATTTTCCGTAACTTTCTCACTAAATGGAGCAGCCATGCTTTCAATTATCAGTACCTTTCTCTCTGCATGGAACAGCCATACGTTCAATTATCACTAACTTTCTCACCACATGGAGCAGCCATACATTCAATTATCACTAACTTTCTCACCACATGGAGCAGCCATACATTCAATTATCTGTAACTTTCACTGCATGGAGCAGCCATACATTCAATTATCACTAACTTTCTCACCACATGCAGCAGCCATACATTCAATTATCAGTAACTTTCTCACTACATGGAGCAGCCATACATTCAATTATCAGTAACTTTCTCACTACATGGAGCAGCCATACATTCAATTATCAGTAACTTTATCACTACATGGAGCAGCCATACGTTCAATTACCAGCAACTTTCTCACTGCATGGAGCAGCCATACATTCAATTATCACTAACTTTCTCACTACATGGAGCAGCCATACGTTCAATTATCAATAACTTTCTCACTACATGGCTCAGCTATACTTTCAATTATCAGCACCTTTCTCTCTGCATGGAGCAGCCATACATTCAATTATCAGTAACTCTCTCACTACTAGGAGCAGCCATACGTTCAATTATCAGTAACGTTCTCACTACTAGGAGCAGCCATACCTTCAATTATCAGTAACTTTCTCACTACTAGGAGCAGCCATACCTTCAATTATCAGGAACTTTCTTTACATGGAGCAGCCATACTTTCAATTATCAGCAAATTTCTCTGCATGGGGCAGCCATACGTTCAATTATCATTTCTCATTGCATGGAGCAGCCATACATTCAATTTTCCGTAACTTTCTCTCTGCATGGAGCAGCCATACGTTCAATTATCAGTATCTTTCTCACTGCGTGGAGCAGCCATACATTCAATTATCAGTAACTTTCTCACTGCGTGGAGCAGCCATACATTCAATTATCAGTAACTTTCTCACTGCATGGAGCAGTCATACATTCAATTATCAGTACCTTTCTCACTACATGGAGCAGCCATACATTCAATTATCAGTAACTTTCTCACTACATGGAGCAGCCATACGTTCAATTATCACTAACTTTCTCACTACATGGCTCAGCCATACCTTCAATTATCAGTAACCTTCTCACCACATGGAGCAGCCATACCTTCAATTATCAGTAACTTTCTCACTACATGGAGCAGCCATATGTTCAATTATCAGTAACTTTCTCACTACATGGAGCAGCCATATGTTCAATTATCAGTAACTTTCTCACTACATGGAGCAGCCATACATTCAATTATCAGTACCTTTCTCACTACTAGGAGCAGCCATACATTCAATTATCAGTAACTTTCTCACTACATGGAGCAGCCATACATTCAATTATCAGTAACTTTCTCACTACATGGAGCAGCCATACTTTCAATTATCACTAAATTTCTCACTACGTGGAGCAGCCATACTTTCAATTATCACTAACTTTCTCACTACATGGAGCAGCCATACGTTCAATTATCACTAACTTTCTCACTACATGGCTCAGCCATACCTTCAATTATCAGTAACTTTCTCACTGCATGGAGCAGCCATACCTTCAATTATCAGCAACTTTCTCACCACATGGAGCAGCCATACTTTCAATTATCAGTAACTTTCTCACTACATGGAGCAGCCATACATTCAATTATCAGTAACTTTATCACTACATGGAGCAGCCATACGTTCAATTACCAGCAACTTTCTCACTGCATGGAGCAGCCATACATTCAATTATCACTAACTTTCTCACTACATGGAGCAGCCATACGTTCAATTATCAATAACTTTCTCACTACATGGCTCAGCTATACTTTCAATTATCAGCACCTTTCTCTCTGCATGGAGCAGCCATACATTCAATTATCAGTAACTCTCTCACTACTAGGAGCAGCCATACGTTCAATTATCAGTAACTTTCTCACTACTATGAGCAGCCATACCTTCAATTATCAGTAACTTTCTCACTACTAGGAGCAGCCATACCTTCAATTATCAGTAACTTTCTTTACATGGAGCAGCCATACTTTCAATTATCAGCAAATTTCTCTGCATGGGGCAGCCATACGTTCAATTATCATTTCTCATTGCATGGAGCAGCCATACATTCAATTTTCCGTAACTTTCTCTCTGCATGGAGCAGCCATACGTTCAATTATCAGTATCTTTCTCACTGCGTGGAGCAGCCATACATTCAATTATCAGTAACTTTCTCACTGCATGGGGCAGCAATACATTCAATTATCAGTAACTTTCTCACTGCATGGAGCAGCCATACATTCAATTATCAGTACCTTTCTCACTACATGGAGCAGCCATACATTCAATTATCAGTAACTTTCTCACTACATGGAGCAGCCATACCTTCAATTATCAGTAACCTTCTCACCACATGGAGCAGCCATACCTTCAATTATCAGTAACTTTCTCACTACATGGAGCAGCCATATGTTCAATTATCAGTAACTTTCTCACTACATGGAGCAGCCATATGTTCAATTATCAGTAACTTTCTCACTACATGGAGCAGCCATACATTCAATTATCAGTACCTTTCTCACTACTAGGAGCAGCCATACATTCAATTATCAGTAACTTTCTCACTACATGGAGCAGCCATACATTCAATTATCAGTAACTTTCTCACTACATGGAGCAGCCATACTTTCAATTATCACTAACTTTCTCACTACGTGGAGCAGCCATACTTTGAATTATCACTAACTTTCTCACTACATGGAGCAGCCATACGTTCAATTATCACTAACTTTCCCACTACATGGCTCAGCCATACCTTCAATTATCAGTAACTTTCTCACTGCATGGAGCAGCCATACCTTCAATTATCAGCAACTTTCTCACCACATGGAGCAGCCATACTTTCAATTATCAGTAACTTTCTCACTACATGGAGAAGCCATACCTTCAATTATCTGTAACTTTCACTGCATGGGGCAGCCATAGTTTCAATTATCAGTAACTTTCTCACTACATGGAGCAGCCATATGTTCAATTATCAGTAACTTTCTCACTACATGGTGCAGCCATATGTTCAATTATCAGTAACTTTCTCACTGCATGGAGCAGCCATACCTTCAATTATCAGCAACTTTCTCACAACATGGAGCAGCCATACGTTCAATTATCAGTAACTTTCTCACTACATGGAGAAGCCATACCTTCAATTATCTGTAACTTTCACTGCATGGGGCAGCCATACCTTCAATTATCAGTAACTTTCTCACTACATGGAGCAGCCATACTTTCAATTATCAGTAACCTTCTCACTACATAGAGCAGCCATACATTCAATTATCAGTAACTTTCTCACTACATGGAGCAGCCATACGTTCAATTATCAGTAACTTTCTCACTACATGGAGAAGCCATACCTTCAATTATCTGTAACTTTCACTGCATGGAGCAGCCATACGTTCAATTATCAGTAACTTTCTCACTGCATGGAGCAGCCATACATTCAATTATCAGTAACTTTCTCACTACATGGAGCAGCCATACCTTCAATTATCACTAACTTTCTCACTACATGGAGCAGCCATACCTTCAATTATCACTAACTTTCTCACTACATGGAACAGCCATACCTTCAATTATCAGTAACTTTCTCACTACATGGAGCAGCCATACGTTCAATTATCAGTAACTTTCTCACTGCATGGAGCAGCCATACGTTCAATTATCAGTAACTTTCTCACTACATGGAGCATACATACGTTCAATTATCAGTACCTTTCTCACTACATGGAGCAGCCATACCTTCAATTATCAGTAACTTTCTCACTGCATGGAGCAGCCATACGTTCAATTATCAGTAACTTTCTTACTACATGGAGCAGCCATACGTTCAATTATCAGTACCTTTCTCACTACATGGAGCAGCCACACTTTCAATTATCAGTAACTTTCTCACTACATGGAGCAGCCATACATTCAATTATCAGTAACTTTCTCACTACATGGAGCAGCCATACGTTCAATTATCAGTAACTTTCTCACTGCATGGAGCAGCCATATGTTCAATTATCAGTAACTTTCTCACTACATGGAGCAGTCATACATTCAATTATCAGTAACTTTCTCACTACATGGAGCAGCCATACGTTCAATTATCAGTAACTTTCTCACTACATGGAGCAGCCATACGTTCAATTATCAGTAACTCTCTCTGCATGGAGCAGCCATACCTTCAATTATCAGTAACTTTCTCACTACATGGAGCAGCCAAACATTCAATTATCAGTAACTTTCTCACCACATGGAGCAGCCATACCCTCAATTATCACTAACTTTCTCACTACATGGAGCAGCCATACATTCAATTATCAGTAACTTTCTCACTACATGGAGCAGCCATACCTTCAATTATCAGTAACTTTCTCACTACATGGAGCAGCCATACATTCAATTATCAGTAACTTTCTCACTACATGGAGCAGCCATACATTCAATTATCAGTAACTTTCTCACTGCATGGAGCAGCCATACTTTCAATTATCACTAACTTTCTAACTACATGGAGCAGCCATACCTTCAATTATCAGTAACTTTCTCACTACATGGAGCAGCCATACGTTCAATTATCAGTACCTTTCTCACTGCATGGAGCAGCCATACGTTCAATTATCACTAACTTTCTCTACATGGAGCAGCCATATGTTCAATTATCAGTAACTTTCTCACTACATGGGGCAGCCATACTTTCAATTATCAGTACCTTTCTCACTACATGGGGCAGCCATACGTTCAATTATCAGTAACTTTCTCACTGCATGGAGCAGCCATACCTTCAATTATCAGTAACTTTCTCACTTCATGGAGCAGCCATACGTTCAATTATCAGCAACTTTCTCACTACATGGAGCAGCCATACGTTCAATTATCACTAACTTTCTCACTACATGGAGCAGCCATACCATCAATTATCACTAACTTTCTCACTACATGGAACAGCCATACGTTCAATTATCAGTACCTTTCTCACTACATGGAACAGCCATACTTTCAATTATCAGCAACTTTCTCACAACATGGAGCAGCCATACGTTCAATTATCACTAACTTTCTCTACATGGAGCAGCCATACCTTCAATTATAAGTACCTTTCTCACTACATGGCTCAGCCATACCTTCAATTATCAGTAACTTTCTCACTACATGGAGCAGCCATACGTTCAATTATCAGCAACTTTCTCACTACATGGAGCAGCCATACGTTCAATTATCAGTACCTTTCTCACTACATGGAGCAGCCATACTTTCCATTATCAGTAACTTTCTCACTACATGGAGCAGACATACATTCAATTATCAGTAACTTTCTCACTACAAATGAGCAGCCATACGTTCAATTATCAGTAACTTTCTCACTGCATGGAGCAGCCATATGTTCAATTATCAGTAACTTTCTCACTACATGGAGCAGCCATACATTCAATTATCAGTAACTTTCTCACTACATGGAGCAGCCATACCTTCAATTATCAGTAACTTTCTCACTACATGGAGCAGCCATACGTTCAATTATCAGTAACTCTCTGTGCATGGAGCAGCCATACCTTCAATTATCAGTAACTTTCTCACTACATGGAGCAGCCATACATTCAATTATCAGTAACTTTCTCACCACATGGAGCAGCCATACCTTCAATTATAACTAACTTTCTCACTACATGGAGCAGCCATACATTCAATTATCAGTAACTTTCTCACTACATGGAGCAGCCATACCTTCAATTATCAGTAACTTTCTCACTACATGGAGCAGCCATACATTCAATTATCAGTAACTTTCTCACTACATGAAGCAGCCATACATTCAATTATCAGTAACTTTCTCACTGCATGGAGCAGCCATACCTTCAATTATCACTAACTTTCTCACTACATGGAGCAGCCATACCTTCAATTATCAGTAACTTTCTCACTACATGGAGCAGCCATACGTTCAATTATCAGTACCTTTCTCACTGCATGGAGCAGCCATACGTTCAATTATCACTAACTTTCTCTACATGGAGCAGCCATATGTTCAATTATCAGTAACTTTCTCACTACATGGGGCAGCCATACTTTCAATTATCAGTACCTTTCTCACTACATGGGGCAGCCATACGTTCAATTATCAGTAACTTTCTCACTGCATGGAGCAGCCATACCTTCAATTATCAGTAACTTTCTCACTTCATGGAGCAGCCATACGTTCAATTATCAGCAACTTTCTCACTACATGGAGCAGCCATACGTTCAATTATCACTAACTTTCTCACTACATGGAGCAGCCATACCATCAATTATCACTAACTTTCTCACTACATGGAACAGCCATACGTTCAATTATCAGTACCTTTCTCACTACATGGAACAGCCATACTTTCAATTATCAGCAACTTTCTCACAACATGGAGCAGCCATACGTTCAATTATCACTAACTTTCTCTACATGGAGCAGCCATACCTTCAATTATAAGTACCTTTCTCACTACATGGCTCAGCCATACCTTCAATTATCAGTAACTTTCTCACTACATGGAGCAGCCATACGTTCAATTATCAGCAACTTTCTCACTACATGGAGCAGCCATACTTTCAATTATCAGTAACTTTCTCACTACATGGAGCAACCATACATTCAATTATCACTAACTTTCTCACTACATGGAGCAGCCATACTTTCAATTATCACTAACTTTCTCACTACATGGAGCAGCCATACATTCAATTATCAGTAACTTTCTCACTACATGGAGCAGCCATACATTCAATTATCACTAACTTTCTCACTACATGGAGCAGCCATACGTTCAATTATCAGTACCTTTCTCACTACATGGAGCAGTCATACATTCAATTATCAGTAACTTTCTCACTGCATGGAGCAGCCATACCTTCAATTATCAGTAACTTTCTCACTACATGGAGCAGCCATACGTTCAATTATCAGTACCTTTCTCACTACATGGAGCAGTCATACATTCAATTATCAGTAACTTTCTCACCACATGGAGCAGCCATACCTTCAATTATCAGTAACTTTCTCACTACATGGAGCAGCCATACCTTCAATTATCACTAACTTTCTCACTACATGGAGCAGCCATACCTTCAATTATCAGTAACTTTCTCACTACATGGAGCAGCCATACCTTCAATTATCAGTAACTTTCTCACTACATGGAGCAGCAATACTTTCAATTATCAGTAACTTTCTCACTACATGGAGCAGCCATACTTTCAATTATCAGTAACTTTCTCACTGCATGGAGCAGCCATACCTTCAATTATCAGTACCTTTCTCACTACATGGAGCAGCCATACCTTCAATTATCAGTAACTTTCTCACTACATGGAGCAGCCATACTTTCAATTATCAATAACTTTCTCACTACATGGAGCAGCCATACTTTCAATTATCAGTAACTTTCTCACTACATGGAGCAGCCATACCTTCAATTATCAGTAACTTTCTCACTACATGGAGCAGCCATACCTTCAATTATCACTAACTTTCTTACTACATGGCTCAGCCATACCTTCAATTATCAGTAACTTTCTCTCTACATGGAGCAGCCATACCTTCAATTATCACTAACTTTCTCACTACATGGAGCAGCCATACCTTCAATTATCACTAACTTTCTCACTACATGGAGCAGCCATACTTTCAATTATCAATAACTTTCTCACTACATGGAGCAGCCATATCTTCAATTATCACTAACTTTCTCACTACATGGAGCAGCCATACTTTCAATTATCAATAACTTTCTCACTACATGGAGCAGCCATACTTTCAATTATCAGTAACTTTCTCACTACATGGAGCAGCCATACCTTCAATTATCAGTAACTTTCTCACTACATGGAGCAGCCATACATTCAATTATCAGTAACTTTCTCACTACATGGAACAGCCATACTTTCAATTATCAATAACTTTCTCACTACATGGAGCAGCCATACCTTCAATTATCACTAACTTTCTCACTACATGGAGCAGCCATACGTTCAATTATCAGCAACTTTCTCACTACATGGAGCAGCCATACGTTCAATTATCAGCAACTTTCTCATTACATGGAGCAGCCTTACGTTCAATTATCAGTAACTCTCACTACATGGAGCAGCCATACGTTCAATTATCAGCAACCTTCTCACTACATGGAGCAGCCATACCTTCAATTATCAATAACTTTCTCACTACATGGAGCAGCCATACTTTCAATTATCAGTAACTTTCTCACTACATGGAGCAGCCACACTTTCAATTATCAGTAACTTTCTCACTACATGGAGCAGCCATACATTCAATTATCAGTAACTTTCTCACTACATGGAGCAGCCATACGTTCAATTATCAGTAACTTTCTCACTGCATGGAGCAGGCATATGTTCAATTATCAGTAACTTTCTCACTACATGGAGCAGCCATACATTCAATTATCAGTAACTTTCTCACTACATGGAGCAGCCATACGTTCAATTATCAGTAACTTTCTCACTACATGGAGCAGCCATACGTTCAATTATCAGTAACTCTCTCTGCATGGAGCAGCCATACCTTCAATTATCAGTAACTTTCTCACTACATGGAGCAGCCAAACATTCAATTATCAGTAACTTTCTCACCACATGGAGCAGCCATACCCTCAATTATCACTAACTTTCTCACTACATGGAGCAGCCATACATTCAATTATCAGTAACTTTCTCACTACATGGAGCAGCCATACCTTCAATTATCAGTAACTTTCTCACTACATGGAGCAGCCATACATTCAATTATCAGTAACTTTCTCACTACATGGAGCAGCCATACATTCAATTATCAGTAACTTTCTCACTGCATGGAGCAGCCATACTTTCAATTATCACTAACTTTCTAACTACATGGAGCAGCCATACCTTCAATTATCAGTAACTTTCTCACTACATGGAGCAGCCATACGTTCAATTATCAGTACCTTTCTCACTGCATGGAGCAGCCATACGTTCAATTATCACTAACTTTCTCTACATGGAGCAGCCATATGTTCAATTATCAGTAACTTTCTCACTACATGGGGCAGCCATACTTTCAATTATCAGTACCTTTCTCACTACATGGGGCAGCCATACGTTCAATTATCAGTAACTTTCTCACTGCATGGAGCAGCCATACCTTCAATTATCAGTAACTTTCTCACTTCATGGAGCAGCCATACGTTCAATTATCAGCAACTTTCTCACTACATGGAGCAGCCATACGTTCAATTATCACTAACTTTCTCACTACATGGAGCAGCCATACCATCAATTATCACTAACTTTCTCACTAAATGGAACAGCCATACGTTCAATTATCAGTACCTTTCTCAGTACATGGAACAGCCATACTTTCAATTATCAGCAACTTTCTCACAACATGGAGCAGCCATACGTTCAATTATCACTAACTTTCTCTAAATGGAGCAGCCATACCTTCAATTATAAGTACCTTTCTCACTACATGCCTCAGCCATACCTTCAATTATCAGTAACTTTCTCACTACATGGAGCAGCCATACGTTCAATTATCAGCAACTTTCTCACTACATGGAGCAGCCATACGTTCAATTATCAGTACCTTTCTCACTACATGGAGCAGCCATACTTTCAATTATCAGTAACTTTCTCACTACATGGAGCAGCCATACATTCAATTATCAGTAACTTTCTCACTACATGGAGCAGCCATACGTTCAATTATCAGTAACTTTCTCACTGCATGGAGCAGCCATATGTTCAATTATCAGTAACTTTCTCACTACATGGAGCAGCCATACATTCAATTATCAGTAACTTTCTCACTACATGGAGCAGCCATACCTTCAATTATCAGTAACTTTCTCACTACATGGAGCAGCCATACGTTCAATTATCAGTAACTCTCTCTGCATGGAGCAGCCATACCTTCAATTATCAGTAACTTTCTCACTACATGGAGCAGCCATACATTCAATTATCAGTAACTTTCTCACCACATGGAGCAGCCATACCTTCAATTATCAATAACTTTCTCACTACATGGAGCAGCCATACATTCAATTATCAGTAACTTTCTCACTACATGGAGCAGCCATACCTTCAATTATCAGTAACTTTCTCACTACATGGAGCAGCCATACATTCAATTATCAGTAACTTTCTCACTACATAGAGCAGCCATACATTCAATTATCAGTAACTTTCTCACTGCATGGAGCAGCCATACCTTCAATTATCACTAACTTTCTCACTACATGGAGCAGCCATACCTTCAATTATCAGTAACTTTCTCACTACATGGAGCAGCCATACGTTCAATTATCAGTACCTTTCTCACTGCATGGAGCAGCCATACGTTCAATTATCACTAACTTTCTCTACATGGAGCAGCCATATGTTCAATTATCAGTAACTTTCTCACTACATGGGGCAGCCATACTTTCAATTATCAGTACCTTTCTCACTACATGGGGCAGCCATACGTTCAATTATCAGTAACTTTCTCACTGCATGGAGCAGCCATACCTTCAATTATCAGTAACTTTCTCACTTCATGGAGCAGCCATACGTTCAATTATCAGCAACTTTCTCACTACATGGAGCAGCCATACGTTCAATTATCACTAACTTTCTCACTACATGGAGCAGCCATACCATCAATTATCACTAACTTTCTCACTACATGGAACAGCCATACGTTCTATTATCAGTACCTTTCTCACTACATGGAACAGCCATACTTTCAATTATCAGCAACTTTCTCACAACATGGAGCAGCCATACGTTCAATTATCACTAACTTTCTCTACATGGAGCAGCCATACCTTCAATTATAAGTACCTTTCTCACTACATGGCTCAGCCATACCTTCAATTATCAGTAACTTTCTCACTACATGGAGCAGCCATACGTTCAATTATCAGCAACTTTCTCACTACATGGAGCAGCCATACTTTCAATTATCAGTAACTTTCTCACTACATGGAGCAACCATACATTCAATTATCACTAACTTTCTCACTACATGGAGCAGCCATACTTTCAATTATCAGTAACTTTCTCACTGCATGGAGCAGCCATACCTTCAATTATCACTAACTTTCTCACTACATGGAGCAGCCATACCTTCAATTATCAGTAACTTTCTCACTACATGGAGCAGCCATACTTTCAATTATCACTAACTTTCTCACCACATGGCTCAGCCATACTTTCAATTATCAGTAACTTTCTCACTACATGGAGCAGCCAGACCTTCAATTATCAGTAACTTTCTCACTACATGGAGCAGCCATACATTCAATTATCAGTAACTTTCTCACTACATGGAGCAGCCATACCTTCAATTATCAGTAACTTTCTCACTACATGGAGCAGCCATACCTTCAATTATCAGTACCTTTCTCACTACATGGAGCAGCCATACCTTCAATTATCAGTAACTTTCTCACTACATGGAGCAGCCATACTTTCAATTATCAATAACTTTCTCACTACATGGAGCAGCCATACTTTCAATTATCAGTAACTTTCTCACTACATGGAGCAGCCATACCTTCAATTATCAGTAACTTTCTCACTACATGGAGCAGCCATACCTTCAATTATCACTAACTTTCTTACTACATGGCTCAGCCATACCTTCAATTATCAGTAACTTTCTCTCTACATGGAGCAGCCATACCTTCAATTATCACTAACTTTCTCACTACATGGAGCAGCCATACCTTCAATTATCACTAACTTTCTCACTACATGGAGCAGCCATACTTTCAATTATCAATAACTTTCTCACTACATGGAGCAGCCATATCTTCAATTATCACTAACTTTCTCACTACATGGAGCAGCCATACTTTCAATTATCAATAACTTTCTCACTACATGGAGCAGCCATACTTTCAATTATCAGTAACTTTCTCACTACATGGAGCAGCCATACCTTCAATTATCAGTAACTTTCTCACTACATGGAGCAGCCATACATTCAATTATCAGTAACTTTCTCACTACATGGAACAGCCATACTTTCAATTATCAATAACTTTCTCACTACATGGAGCAGCCATACCTTCAATTATCACTAACTTTCTCACTACATGGAGCAGCCATACGTTCAATTATCAGCAACTTTCTCACTACATGGAGCAGCCATACGTTCAATTATCAGCAACTTTCTCATTACATGGAGCAGCCTTACGTTCAATTATCAGTAACTCTCACTACATGGAGCAGCCATACGTTCAATTATCAGCAACCTTCTCACTACATGGAGCAGCCATACCTTCAATTATCAGTAACTTTCTCACTACATGGAGCAGCCATACTTTCAATTATCAATAACTTTCTCACTACATGGAGCAGCCATACTTTCAATTATCAGTAACTTTCTCACTACATGGAGCAGCCACACTTTCAATTATCAGTAACTTTCTCACTACATGGAGCAGCCATACATTCAATTATCAGTAACTTTCTCACTACATGGAGCAGCCATACGTTCAATTATCAGTAACTTTCTCACTGCATGGAGCAGCCATATGTTCAATTATCAGTAACTTTCTCACTACATGGAGCAGCCATACATTCAATTATCAGTAACTTTCTCACTACATGGAGCAGCCATACGTTCAATTATCAGTAACTTTCTCACTACATGGAGCAGCCATACGTTCAATTATCAGTAACTCTCTCTGCATGGAGCAGCCATACCTTCAATTATCAGTAACTTTCTCACTACATGGAGCAGCCAAACATTCAATTATCAGTAACTTTCTCACCACATGGAGCAGCCATACCCTCAATTATCACTAACTTTCTCACTACATGGAGCAGCCATACATTCAATTATCAGTAACTTTCTCACTACATGGAGCAGCCATACCTTCAATTATCAGTAACTTTCTCACTACATGGAGCAGCCATACATTCAATTATCAGTAACTTTCTCACTACATGGAGCAGCCATACATTCAATTATCAGTAACTTTCTCACTGCATGGAGCAGCCATACTTTCAATTATCACTAACTTTCTAACTACATGGAGCAGCCATACGTTCAATTATCAGTACCTTTCTCACTGCATGGAGCAGCCATACGTTCAATTATCACTAACTTTCTCTACATGGAGCAGCCATATGTTCAATTATCAGTAACTTTCTCACTACATGGGGCAGCCATACTTTCAATTATCACTAACTTTCTCACCACATGGCTCAGCCATACTTTCAATTATCAGTAACTTTCTCACTACATGGAGCAGCCAGACCTTCAATTATCAGTAACTTTCTCACTACATGGAGCAGCCATACATTCAATTATCAGTAACTTTCTCACTACATGGAGCAGCCATACGTTCAATTATCAGTAACTTTCTCACTACATGGAGCAGCCATACCTTCAATTATCAGTACCTTTCTCACTACATGGAGCAGCCATACGTTCAATTATCAGTAACTTTCTCACTACATGGAGCAGCCATACTTTCAATTATCAATAACTTTCTCACTACATGGAGCAGCCATACTTTCAATTATCACTAACTTTCTCACTACATGGAGCAGCCATACCTTCAATTATCAGTAACTTTCTCACTACATGGAGCAGCCATACCTTCAATTATCACTAACTTTCTTACTACATGGCTCAGCCATACGTTCAATTATCAGTAACTTTCTCTCTACATGGAGCAGCCATACCTTCAATTATCACTAACTTTCTCACTACATGGAGCAGCCATACCTTCAATTATCACTAACTTTCTCACTACATGGAGCAGCCATACTTTCAATTATCAGCAACTTTCTCACTACATGGAGCAGCCATATCTTCAATTATCACTAACTTTCTCACTACATGGAGCAGCCATACTTTCAATTATCAATAACTTTCTCACTACATGGAGCAGCCATACTTTCAATTATCAGTAACTTTCTCACTACATGGAGCAGCCATACCTTCAATTATCAGTAACTT
Source organism: Chaetoderma sp. LZ-2023a (assembly GCA_034401795.1). Taxonomy (NCBI): domain Eukaryota; kingdom Metazoa; phylum Mollusca; class Caudofoveata; order Chaetodermatida; family Chaetodermatidae; genus Chaetoderma; species Chaetoderma sp. LZ-2023a. Next base: position 1,595,398 of record JAVVLW010000018.1, read on the forward strand.
TCTCACTACATGGAGCAGCCATACATTCAATTATCAGTAACTTTCTCACTACATGGAACAGCCATACTTTCAATTATCAATAACTTTCTCACTACATGGAGCAGCCATACCTTCAATTATCACTAACTTTCTCACTACATGGAGCAGCCATACGTTCAATTATCAGCAACTTTCTCACTACATGGAGCAGCCATACGTTCAATTATCAGCAACTTTCTCATTACATGGAGCAGCCTTACGTTCAATTATCAGTAACTCTCACTACATGGAGCAGCCATACGTTCAATTATCAGCAACCTTCTCACTACATGGAGCAGCCATACCTTCAATTATCAGTAACTTTCTCACTACATGGAGCAGCCATACTTTCAATTATCAATAACTTTCTCACTACATGGAGCAGCCATACTTTCAATTATCAGTAACTTTCTCACTACATGGAGCAGCCACACTTTCAATTATCACTAACTTTCTCACTACATGGAGCAGCCATACGTTCAATTATCAGCAACTTTCTCACTACATGGAGCAGCCATACGTTCAATTATCAGCAACTTTCTCAAGCCATACGTTCAATTATCAGCAACCTTCTCACTACATGGAGCAGCCATACCTTCAATTATCAGTAACTTTCTCACTACATGGAGCAGCCATACCTTCAATTATCACTAACTTTCTTACTACATGGCTCAGCCATACCTTCAATTATCAGTAACTTTCTCTCTACATGGAGCAGCCATACCTTCAATTATCACTAACTTTCTCACTACATGGAGCAGCCATACCTTCAATTATCACTAACTTTCTCACTACATGGAGCAGCCATACTTTCAATTATCAATAACTTTCTCACTACATGGAGCAGCCATATCTTCAATTATCACTAACTTTCTCACTACATGGAGCAGCCATACTTTCAATTATCAATAACTTTCTCATTACATGGAGCAGCCTTACGTTCAATTATCAGTAACTCTCACTACATGGAGCAGCCATACGTTCAATTATCAGCAACCTTCTCACTACATGGAGCAGCCATACCTTCAATTATCAGTAACTTTCTCACTACATGGAGCAGCCATACTTTCAATTATCAATAACTTTCTCACTACATGGAGCAGCCATACTTTCAATTATCAGTAACTTTCTCACTACATGGAGCAGCCACACTTTCAATTATCAGTAACTTTCTCACTACATGGAGCAGCCATACATTCAATTATCAGTAACTTTCTCACTACATGGAGCAGCCATACGTTCAATTATCAGTAACTTTCTCACTGCATGGAGCAGCCATATGTTCAATTATCAGTAACTTTCTCACTACATGGAGCAGCCATACATTCAATTATCAGTAACTTTCTCACTACATGGAGCAGCCATACGTTCAATTATCAGTAACTTTCTCACTACATGGAGCAGCCATACGTTCAATTATCAGTAACTCTCTCTGCATGGAGCAGCCATACCTTCAATTATCAGTAACTTTCTCACTACATGGAGCAGCCAAACATTCAATTATCAGTAACTTTCTCACCACATGGAGCAGCCATACCCTCAATTATCACTAACTTTCTCACTACATGGAGCAGCCATACATTCAATTATCAGTAACTTTCTCACTACATGGAGCAGCCATACCTTCAATTATCAGTAACTTTCTCACTACATGGAGCAGCCATACATTCAATTATCAGTAACTTTCTCACTACATGGAGCAGCCATACATTCAATTATCAGTAACTTTCTCACTGCATGGAGCAGCCATACTTTCAATTATCACTAACTTTCTAACTACATGGAGCAGCCATACGTTCAATTATCAGTACCTTTCTCACTGCATGGAGCAGCCATACCTTCAATTATCACTAACTTTCTCACTACATGGAGCAGCCATACCTTCAATTATCAGTAACTTTCTCACTACATGGAGCAGCCATACTTTCAATTATCACTAACTTTCTCACCACATGGCTCAGCCATACTTTCAATTATCAGTAACTTTCTCACTACATGGAGCAGCCAGACCTTCAATTATCAGTAACTTTCTCACTACATGGAGCAGCCATACATTCAATTATCAGTAACTTTCTCACTACATGGAGCAGCCATACCTTCAATTATCAGTAACTTTCTCACTACATGGAGCAGCCATACCTTCAATTATCAGTACCTTTCTCACTACATGGAGCAGCCATACCTTCAATTATCAGTAACTTTCTCACTACATGGAGCAGCCATACTTTCAATTATCAATAACTTTCTCACTACATGGAGCAGCCATACTTTCAATTATCAGTAACTTTCTCACTACATGGAGCAGCCATACCTTCAATTATCAGTAACTTTCTCACTACATGGAGCAGCCATACCTTCAATTATCACTAACTTTCTTACTACATGGCTCAGCCATACCTTCAATTATCAGTAACTTTCTCTCTACATGGAGCAGCCATACCTTCAATTATCACTAACTTTCTCACTACATGGAGCAGCCATACCTTCAATTATCACTAACTTTCTCACTACATGGAGCAGCCATACTTTCAATTATCAATAACTTTCTCACTACATGGAGCAGCCATATCTTCAATTATCACTAACTTTCTCACTACATGGAGCAGCCATACTTTCAATTATCAATAACTTTCTCACTACATGGAGCAGCCATACTTTCAATTATCAGTAACTTTCTCACTACATGGAGCAGCCATACCTTCAATTATCAGTAACTTTCTCACTACATGGAGCAGCCATACATTCAATTATCAGTAACTTTCTCACTACATGGAACAGCCATACTTTCAATTATCAATAACTTTCTCACTACATGGAGCAGCCATACCTTCAATTATCACTAACTTTCTCACTACATGGAGCAGCCATACGTTCAATTATCAGCAACTTTCTCACTACATGGAGCAGCCATACGTTCAATTATCAGCAACTTTCTCATTACATGGAGCAGCCTTACGTTCAATTATCAGTAACTCTCACTACATGGAGCAGCCATACGTTCAATTATCAGCAACCTTCTCACTACATGGAGCAGCCATACCTTCAATTATCAGTAACTTTCTCACTACATGGAGCAGCCATACTTTCAATTATCAATAACTTTCTCACTACATGGAGCAGCCATACTTTCAATTATCAGTAACTTTCTCACTACATGGAGCAGCCACACTTTCAATTATCAGTAACTTTCTCACTACATGGAGCAGCCATACATTCAATTATCAGTAACTTTCTCACTACATGGAGCAGCCATACGTTCAATTATCAGTAACTTTCTCACTGCATGGAGCAGCCATATGTTCAATTATCAGTAACTTTCTCACTACATGGAGCAGCCATACATTCAATTATCAGTAACTTTCTCACTACATGGAGCAGCCATACGTTCAATTATCAGTAACTTTCTCACTACATGGAGCAGCCATACGTTCAATTATCAGTAACTCTCTCTGCATGGAGCAGCCATACCTTCAATTATCAGTAACTTTCTCACTACATGGAGCAGCCAAACATTCAATTATCAGTAACTTTCTCACCACATGGAGCAGCCATACCCTCAATTATCACTAACTTTCTCACTACATGGAGCAGCCATACATTCAATTATCAGTAACTTTCTCACTACATGGAGCAGCCATACCTTCAATTATCAGTAACTTTCTCACTACATGGAGCAGCCATACATTCAATTATCAGTAACTTTCTCACTACATGGAGCAGCCATACATTCAATTATCAGTAACTTTCTCACTGCATGGAGCAGCCATACTTTCAATTATCACTAACTTTCTAACTACATGGAGCAGCCATACGTTCAATTATCAGTACCTTTCTCACTGCATGGAGCAGCCATACGTTCAATTATCACTAACTTTCTCTACATGGAGCAGCCATATGTTCAATTATCAGTAACTTTCTCACTACATGGGGCAGCCATACTTTCAATTATCAGTACCTTTCTCACTACATGGGGCAGCCATACGTTCAATTATCAGTAACTTTCTCACTGCATGGAGCAGCCATACCTTCAATTATCAGTAACTTTCTCACTTCATGGAGCAGCCATACGTTCAATTATCAGCAACTTTCTCACTACATGGAGCAGCCATACGTTCAATTATCACTAACTTTCTCACTACATGGAGCAGCCATACCATCAATTATCACTAACTTTCTCACTACATGGAACAGCCATACGTTCAATTATCAGTACCTTTCTCACTACATGGAACAGCCATACTTTCAATTATCAGCAACTTTCTCACAACATGGAGCAGCCATACGTTCAATTATCACTAACTTTCTCTACATGGAGCAGCCATACCTTCAATTATAAGTACCTTTCTCACTACATGCCTCAGCCATACCTTCAATTATCAGTAACTTTCTCACTACATGGAGCAGCCATACGTTCAATTATCAGCAACTTTCTCACTACATGGAGCAGCCATACCATCAATTATCACTAACTTTCTCACTACATGGAACAGCCATACGTTCAATTATCAGTACCTTTCTCACTACATGGAACAGCCATACTTTCAATTATCAGCAACTTTCTCACAACATGGAGCAGCCATACGTTCAATTATCACTAACTTTCTCTACATGAGCAGCCATACCTTCAATTATAAGTACCTTTCTCACTACATGCCTCAGCCATACCTTCAATTATCAGTAACTTTCTCACTACATGGAGCAGCCATACGTTCAATTATCAGCAACTTTCTCACTACATGGAGCAGCCATACGTTCAATTATCAGTACCTTTCTCACTACATGGAGCAGCCATACTTTCAATTATCAGTAACTTTCTCACTACATGGAGCATCCATACATTCAATTATCAGTAACTTTCTCACTACATGGAGCAGCCATACGTTCAATTATCAGTAACTTTCTCACTGCATGGAGCAGCCATATGTTCAATTATCAGTAACTTTCTCACTACATGGAGCAGCCATACATTCAATTATCAGTAACTTTCTCACTACATGGAGCAGCCATACCTTCAATTATCAGTAACTTTCTCACTACATGGAGCAGCCATACGTTCAATTATCAGTAACTCTCTCTGCATGGAGCAGCCATACCTTCAATTATCAGTAACTTTCTCACTACATGGAGCAGCCATACATTCAATTATCAGTAACTTTCTCACCACATGGAGCAGCCATACCTTCAATTATCACTAACTTTCTCACTACATGGAGCAGCCATACATTCAATTATCAGTAACTTTCTCACTACATGGAGCAGCCATACCTTCAATTATCAGTAACTTTCTCACTACATGGAGCAGCCATACATTCAATTATCAGTAACTTTCTCACTACATGGAGCAGCCATACATTCAATTATCAGTAACTTCCTCACTGCATGGAGCAGCCATACCTTCAATTATCACTAACTTTCTCACTACATGGAGCAGCCATACCTTCAATTATCAGTAACTTTCTCACTACATGGAGCAGCCATACGTTCAATTATCAGTACCTTTCTCACTGCATGGAGCAGCCATACGTTCAATTATCACTAACTTTCTCTACATGGAGCAGCCATATGTTCAATTATCAGTAACTTTCTCACTACATGGGGCAGCCATACTTTCAATTATCAGTACCTTTCTCACTACATGGGGCAGCCATACGTTCAATTATCAGTAACTTTCTCACTGCATGGAGCAGCCATACCTTCAATTATCAGTAACTTTCTCACTTCATGGAGCAGCCATACGTTCAATTATCAGCAACTTTCTCACTACATGGAGCAGCCATACGTTCAATTATCACTAACTTTCTCACTACATGGAGCAGCCATACCATCAATTATCACTAACTTTCTCACTACATGGAACAGCCATACGTTCAATTATCAGTACCTTTCTCACTACATGGAACAGCCATACTTTCAATTATCACTAACTTTCTCTACATGGAGCAGCCATACGTTCAATTATCACTAACTTTCTCTACATGGAGCAGCCATACCTTCAATTATAAGTACCTTTCTCACTACATGGCTCAGCCATACCTTCAATTATCAGTAACTTTCTCACTACATGGAGCAGCCATACGTTCAATTATCAGCAACTTTCTCACTACATGGAGCAGCCATACTTTCAATTATCAGTAACTTTCTCACTACATGGAGCAACCATACATTCAATTATCACTAACTTTCTCACTACATGGAGCAGCCATACTTTCAATTATCACTAACTTTCTCACTACATGGAGCAGCCATACATTCAATTATCAGTAACTTTCTCACTACATG